>VXBC01001387.1:96475-121452 GCA_013399945.1 Ploceus nigricollis | reverse complement strand
GGGGGCTGGCTCGGTGTGTGCAGAAGCTGGGAGGTGTTTAAAGGGCTTGTGCCAGCCTCAGGTGCCGGTCAGTGTCTCGGAGGATCTTCTGACCGCTGGTGACGCTCGCCCCAGCACTCACAGTTTACACCTATTCTGCCGGCCCACCCCCGCAGCGGGGCAGCGGATCTTCACAGGGCGGGCTCTCTAAGCCCAGCACTTGTGTTCTGCAGCCTCTGCCTTCAATGTTTTTGAAATTTCTATAATGAAAGCAGAATTTCGTTGTGAGTTTGTTTTCACGTTGGTCTTTCCGGCCCATCCTTCAGTGAAAATTGCTGCTGGAATATTGGGGCTGGCACACTGTTAGCCACCAAACACCAAATTTAGAGTGTTGGCTGGAACCTACCAAAATGCTCCCTGGCCTCTCTGGGCCTGTGAACAACCGAGCAATAGCCGGGTGGATGCAGTATGCTCAGCTGATTGCGGCCCCAGCGCAGCAGGAGGGATGACGCCTCTCAGGTGCTGTGTACTTGTGATGAGAGGAAAGTGGGACCTTCTCCTTTTAACTGTATTATCTCAATCCTTGTGTTTTTATGTCCAATTCCTACAAGAAACTGGAGCATCTGAAAGCTGTTCTGGCTTAGAGGAAATCCCAGTAGGATTTTCAGAGCATCCAGGAGTACCCAGAGCACAGAAATAACATGGATCATATCTAGGGCGCTGTATTACCAGAGCAAGGAATTCCCTGTTGTTAGAATTTCCTTCTTTCTGCAATCACTAGCTGTTAGACTGTTGCAAAAGACTTCTCCACGGTAGTTACTCAGGAACAGCAATGATAAATCGAGTTCAAGGATTCCAGCAACACTTTATGGTAACTTTTTGTTCCTTCCAAGCAATACATGATACTTATATCCTTTGTCATTTTCAAAACAGCTGTGGATGGTATTGCACAATAATTAGGAATTAATATTTGAAGGTTTGCAGGTGTTCCCACGGCCAGAAATTTTAATTCAAAGAAAAACAGCTTTCTCTCGGTTTTTATTGGGTTGATTTGTTTGTTTGTTTTGGGGGGGTTGTTGTTTTGTTTTGTTTTGTTTGGGGTTTTTTGGTGGTGGTGGTGGGAGTTTTGTGGTTTTTGTTTTGTTCTTTGTTTCCGGGGGGGTTGGTTTGTTTGTTTGTTTATTTTGGGTTTTTTGGGTTTTTTGCTGTTAATGATTAAGTGCTGCCAAGTAAATGTTTCTAGCAGGCTGTTTGTGGATCCATGACATATTTAAGTACCTCTGCTCTTCCCAGCTCACTCCTTTCGTTGTGATCTTTGTTTTCTCCCCTTGGTTGTATTTGCTTATTTGTTCTGTTAATCTGAAATCTTTCAGGGCCTCCATGCTCTGATCCCCCTGTTATTTGGACTGTAAAGAAAAATGGGAAAAAAAGCTATCCCTGTACTAAAATAACTGTCTGTATGTTTAAGGCAAGCAAAGCAAACCAGTCCACACTGCACAGGTGTCTCACCATCTCCAATACCAAGGTTATTGCAATCTGATAATGCATTGTTTAGGAATTATTGTTGTCTTGTATTGTGTGCATTGTCTGGCATTTGTTTATGTCGTAAGTGCCTTTGCTTTAGTGCTGAAGCCACATACAGCCAGTGACAAGCACATTATTGGTAACGTACCATAACTTAGGTCCTTGCTGTTCTTCTGGCTCTGTTGAATTCCCCCTGCCCTCCCTGTTAGGTTGGAGAGGCAGCTGGAACTGCTGCTGTTGGGCTATGTGGCTGCATGCTCAAGCACAGATAAGTGTGTGTTACCACTCAAAATTGATAAACCGTGTTAATGGTCTGAAAGAAAAGTAGCTCCTTTTATTCTGTCTGTACAGCCTTGAATCAGGACTAAAGAACTACAATTTCTCTCCAATTCGTTTGGGGATGCCTTTATTTTCAGGTTTATTTGCAATACTCTGACACAATTGAATGGAGTGTGTTGGCAAGTGCAGTAGGTTTTGTTGCAGAAATGGTGTTCTTGAGCTATTTCCTGCTTTGGTATTTGACCAGTCACCTGACACAAAAATAGATCTTATTGCACTATAATTAATGTTTGACTGGCTTGGAGTCCACATGTGTTGGTGGGAATATGTACTGGTGAGGTCCTGTTCTGGACTCAAATGTTTTAAAATCTCTGACGTTAATATATGGAAGTCCTCGTATCTGTGGTGTTCACACTCTTCAGCTTTAACATAACTCATTTGTTCTCCTCCTGCTTAAACTTCTGCAGTTAGAGAACAATTGCCTGAACTTTCAGAAATGTTGCAAAAGACTATGAGCTGTTGATTCCCACTGTCTTGGGAAAGAGACTCAGGAGAAATCTAGGAGACTGTCAATGTCTGTGTTAAGGAGTGTGCTGAATGATGCTTGGGGTGTAGGCAGCTACATCAGCACAGAACCACAGAGTGGTTTGGCTTGGAACGGCCCTTAAGGCTCATCCCATCCCACCCCCTGCCATGTCCAGGGACACCTTCCGCTGTCCCAAGTTGCTCCAAGCCCCGTCCAGCCTGGCCTTGGACACTTCCAGGGATCCAGGGGCAGTCACAGCTTCTCTGTTCAGTGTAAAACCCTTTCTCCCTCTCCTGATTATGTTGTCAAATGAAGTGTAACTTAGGTGTAGCTGCCAAAATTCACCACTTCATTATTTTGTTAGTTTTTATGGGGAAAACAACTTAAAGGAGAAATAAATGGTACACAAGTACAAGTGTAGTGACTGTGTTTCAGAAAACTTGTACTGTGTTATTGCCAAATCTGCTACACTGTCTATCAACGTTTTGAAAAGAAAAATAATGTTCAGATTAGTTTGAATTTTTCTACCTAATAGGACAAAGGCCAGATACCAACTCTCAGCAAATCAGCTGTTCTAACCCCATAGGCCACTGCATATCATCAGAGTGTAGTTGGGTTTGTTTCAGAACTGGTGATCCAAACACTGCAGAACTGGAATTCCAAAATCATGTACCTATGCAGCAAGTACCTGTTAGTTCCTGGAAGAGAGACACTTTCCAGAGATTGCCTATTTAATGCAGACTTTGTACATCCTGTAGAGAATAGGGGGAGCTAAAAGTATTTGTGAGACAGCTGCCACAAGTAGTAATCCTGCTTGTGATTTTAGAGACTGAAATGAGTTGTTGATGCTGCAAGCACTTTAATAATGTGGTTATTTAGCTGTTCTCTTTGGTGAGGGTATTTGTCACCTTGTTTTCTATAGCACAGTTTCAGGAATGAAGGTTGGAAGCTGTACATGCAGATACCTTTTCTTTTTAAGGTGTGGAGGTCAGTGGTGCACCTGATGCATATCAGTGTTGCCCAGTGCACTGTTTAAAAAACAGCCTAATTTTTACAGATTATTTTTTGCCTCACAAACAGGCCCAACAGAAGGGATTAAGTTATAAGATCTGTACAGTCACAAGTTGTAAGATAAGGGTTAATAAAAGCACTTCAGTCTGAGTGGTGGAGGAGTTTTGGGATTCTTTTTGTTTAATAGTTTTGTTTTGTAATATCTTCATTCTATAAAGAAAACGTTTGTTTTCTAATCTGGATGTGGAGACAGGATTCCTGCTGCTGGTTTACATTTCAATATGCCTGTATCCTCCAGGTGAGAGACTTGGAATCCATTGGCTAGTTTCTGTAACTTTGCTGCTGCACAGGAGTGTTTGCTGCTACTCTTTTAATAGAGCATAAGTTTAGAAAGATGACAGAAATAAGTACCAAAATAAAGCAATGTGTTGTTCCTGTTCCTCGAAATGGAACTGTTGGCTGAGCTTAAGTTCTCCTTTGCTGGTAAAGTGTAGTTGGTGTCTGAATATCTCCCCTGCGCAGGGTAATCTACACTTCATTTCAGGAAAGAGTAATCCATTACAGGGCATACCAGATTATTGAAGCTTTTTTTCTGAGCAACATCGAAGAAAGGAAAAAAATCTGTAGGGTTTTGCAGAGCTGGAAGAAAATAAAATTCTGAGTAAAATGACAGCTTTAATTTTTATATGCTCATCTTACTGTAGATTGGCTTTTGCTTTCCAAGAGAAAACTGCTGTGCCCTTATACTTAGTGTAGACAATCATGAAATAGTCTGAGATAATAAGGTTTCCCTACCCTGTTTTTAGCTGCTGGCTGAAATTATGGGAGCACAGATCTCCCCTGGAATAAAAAAGCTGTAGGGATAACTGCTGGCAGGAATAAAGTGTACATCTCCATTTGCTTACTACACATACAAGAAGTGTGTGTAGTGATTTCCATAGGCTCAGCATAGATGAAGGATTTGTGTGCTCCATTACACTAGGGTTACTGTTGCATCCACACGTTTCCCAATTTAGATACCCCTTAAGCTCTCCAGCCCATTAAGGCTTTGTATGTTCATGTGTTGCACTGAGGAGGTCTTAAACCACTATAAACATGTATTAACAGTTAATTTTACAGAAGAATTAAACTGGTGTAAGTATCCACACTGATACTTGAATTGTTTTGCGTAAATTGTCTTTTTGTTTTGTTTTAAAGATGATATGGGGAACTGGGACATTGGCTGGTTTCCTTAACAGACTTTAAGTGGTACCATTCATATTTTGAACCTTTCTCAACAGAATGTCCAGCAGTCATCTGTGTGGGTGTATTTTTGATAAATATGAATATTGTGGGGAAAATTATTCTGAGCATTAGTTTTTTAAAATGGCATATATATTTGTTATATGGTATATATACAATATATTACCATGCACTGGGAAAGGCTTCTTGGCAAACGTCTCTCCTAGGGATGCCCTTTCCTGGTATCTCAGATTTTGTCTTCTGCTTGTAAAAATCTACCTGTGTTTCCATTCATGCTGTGAGCTGCTGTTCTGGACCTGAAGAAACTCTAAATGTAAAAGAAATAACACATTGCTGCATGTACCTGTAAAGTACATGTTCCTGCCCCTTCTGGTTTAGATACGAGGAAAATGAATAAATCAGTGTTTGACAGAAACCAAGGCAGACACTGTGTCTAAGAGGAGAACATACCATCAACAGATATTTAAATATTTTTTTCTGCCAGTAAATGTAATGGAAAAGAGTCTCAAGGTGATAGATGTCAAACTGACAGCATCCAGTGCAACAGAGGGGGAAAATGGATTGGATTATTGTGTATGGATTTGATACTATGTCAGGTTTTTCACTGACAGTCAACACTGTCTTTGGTTCTAGTACGTAGTTGACTGTACTTCCAAACAGAGAAAGATATAAAGTGAGGTGTTATGGGAAAGCTAAAATAATAAGACCAAAGATTGTATCTTCAGAGTCAGAGGTTGCTGTTGAGGGGAGACATGTTTGTAGTTATTTCCGATTTTGCAACCAAGGGAAGACAAATAATTAGCACAACATGAAGGATTTTTTCAGCCTTACTGTTTGGAAGGACCAGAAGGAAAACTCAGACAATGTAGTCAGAAAATTGTATTGATTTTTTGCACTGCTTTGACAGATATCTTTTTTATAATGGATCATTTTTAATGCATCATGTAAGATGGTTTTGCAGGTTAAGTGCAGGTGTTTTTTTGTCTGGAGAGAAAAAACGTAGGAATTACCCTCTCTTTAATTTTACTGTTTGTTCCTTGAGTGTTTTTATGGTGTAGGCAGGAGAGAAAGCTACTGACCTATGACTTTGATAACGTTTGCCTCCAGTTTCCTCTTACAATGCTCTGCTCTTTAGCCTTTTTGAACCTTTGTGGAGCTATTAACCATTTCTTTCCTCTTATATTTTTTCAACAAAAATGTGTTGTGTTTTTCCCCAGACTTTTATCTTGTTTGGTTCTGTGTGTGCCTTTTTGGTATCTTACTGCTCACAGCACCTACAAGGACTGGACATCAGAAGTGCTTGTGTCATCCCAACCCAGAGATGGGAAGGAGGGGATGCTTTGTGTTGAAGTGCTTGCAGCTATGAGATGTATTTAAATTAGATATTAGGAAGAAATTCTTTACTCAGAGGATGGCGAGGCCTTGGTGCAGTGTGCCGGGAGAGGCTGTGGCTGCCCCATCGCTGGAAGTGTGCGAGGCCATGTTGGACAGGGCTTGGAGCAACCTGGGATAGTGAAAGGTGTCCTTGTCTATGGCAGGGGGTTGAATGAGATGATCTTTAGGGTCCCTTCTGACCCAAACTGTTCCATGATTCTATGGCATACACATTCTCCTAAATATAAGCTACTATCACTTACCTGCCCAGCAATGAAGAACTGCTGTGTCTGAATGTGCATCTGAACTTTAGACTGTAATAAAGTGCACAACAAATTAATTACAGATAATTTAGACTGTTTAAGAAGGTGATAGTATGTTCCTAAGAAAGAAAACATGGGATCCTAGGATGAACTGTTACTGTGCTTCATACACAGTGGTGATATCCCAAGAGAAATCATCTAAATGCCTAAAAGTATTTGCCCTGTAGAGTGCTCTAATATCAGGTCTTTATCAGTTACTTGGGAAATTGAGAGGTTTTTAGACTTTGTCCTAAAAGCATATCAAAAACCCAGCAGGAAGCATCTAATAATCTGCTATCACATTATTGCTAAACTTGTAATAGAACATTGTCAGGAATTTTATCGTGGCGCCCAGCTTGTGAGTACAGAGTGCCCAGGGCACATCATAGAGATCGAACTGCATTTAACCACGTTAAAGCAATCCATCCAGCTCTGTGTACTCCGCTGGAAGGAATCATCACTGCACAATGCAGCCACGTGCTCCCAAACACTGCATGAGATGAGCTGGTCGCTTTCTAATGCTAAATGGAGTGTTTCATTCAAGCTCTGAAATACATCTGCCCCGGGGAGGGGTGTGGCAAAGTCACAGAGGCTGTACAACTGTGCTTCTGATCAGGAGGTGTTTGGGTGCAGGGGAAACAGTGGTGTCCAGTCTTGTTCCCAGATCCATGTAGCAGAGATGTCAAGGTGTGCTGCTCTAAGTCCAGGACTGGGAAAGTTGCAGGATGCACTGAAATACTGGGTGAGGAGAGGGAAGCTGCCTGCCAGTTGTCTTTTGTTCTGCAGTTACTGCTACCTTGCTGTGTTGCTTTGTGCTTCTGTCAGACTTCCCTTTATGAAGCAAACATCTCAGAGGTGACTGAGTATCCCTCAAGGATGGAATTCATCTCAGACTTTTGGGGTTAATTTCCTCTTAGTGGGAAAAGGACTAGTAGCAAGCAGTCTTGAGGAAGCAGTTCTCATTATCTCTTCATGTGCCTTCCCCATGGATTAGTTTCACGAAGTTATGAAAAAGAATAAATTTGAGTCTTTTCTGTGCCTACGACACTGATCAGAAATGTAAACACCAAATGATATGCTGCAGGTCTGGAGGATTACATTACTCTTGATTTGAAGGGCAGCAAAAGGGAATATTTGCTTTCTATTAGAACCTTAAAAAAATGCCTGCCAAAATTTTAGTTGTCAGTATCTAACTGTATCTGTACATAGCAAAGAGCTGAATCCAAGGTGGTATAACTGCTCATGCACAAGATGAAAAATGTAATTTTCAAACTTTGGTAGTTCCTGTTATAGAGCAACTACACTAGGTATAAATGAAGTGTCTTAATAATCTTTTAAACTGTAGGCAGACTTTCAGAACACAAAGTTGCAAGAATACCTAAATGGAATGGGGAACCAGGATCTCCTGATTAATTATTGCTTGGGTTTTTAGGGCACTCTCTTATGTTTATTAAAAGCAATATCAAATAATGTGATCTCAGACTTTAGCCAAAGTTGGAATTGTTTTTTAAGAAGTTTAGACTGTGAATATTTCACTAATGTGGAGTATTTCATGTACTCTCAATTTGAAAGAAATACCCTCTGAGTTAGTTGTAGTTCAGATACTTCAGTTTGCTAGTTCCTGCATTTTGTAAAGAAAAAACAAACCTCTTTAATAATAAAATAATTATTCTAAATAATAAAATTATTGAAGTTGCCCTCAGCCATGTTATCTTTAGTAAAATTGTAGCCTTATATTCCCCATACTGAAAGTAAGTAATAATTCAAATCTTTTTTTCTAATGTGTTTTTAATCACTTTCATGGAATTTTTCTTCGTAGACAGTGGGAATTTGCCTGTCACACTTGGCTTCACTGCTGTGTGTTTTATACAGATTGAGACAGTTTTCAGCAGTCTTCTGAAAGCAGTCCAAAAGACAATGGGAAGAGCTAAGGGAATGAAATGGAAAATGTGGCTAGAATAGCAAGCTAAATATTTCCTGAAAACTCAGTCACTGACTTAAAATCATGCAGGTTGCTATGGTCTTTGCTTGGGTTTGAATTGTAATGATTGCTTGCCTGCTTCAGAGTTTAAACTTAATCTTGAAAAAGCTTTTGCCTGTGCTGCAGCCATTGTTGGCAGATCCTCAGTAAGCATTTTTCTAGTTCTATTTCTCACTTGTGTACTTGCTTTTTTTAAAATATTGCATTTACCTGAAGAGCTCCATTAAAAACTAATAAATCTAACAATCTACAGTTGTGAGGCAGGTACTAAGAAGAAAGCTCTTTCTCCTGGTTCTGTTCTTCTATGTTAATTCCTGCTTTTTTTAGAAGTCAGTCTGATTAAAAAGGATAATGACTGCTTACTCTTAGTACAGAACTTTAAAGTTTTGTGGCTGCTCAGAGAAGCTGTAGCTGCCCCTGGATCCCTGGAAGTGTCCAAGGGTTGGACAGGGCTTGGAGCAGCCTGGGACAGTGGAAGGTGTCGCTCCCCATGGCAAGGGGGGGAATGAGATGAGCTTTAAAGTCCCTTCCAACCCAGAATGTTCTGTGATTCTATGGTTATTATAATAATGCAATTTTTTTTTTTTTTGCTAGCTTAAACAATGCTCTTATCATTCTATGCTAACGCATACTAGACCGCATTTCAGTTCTGTGCTGTTCAGGCACTCATCCATCCTGTTGTCCCCATCTCCAGTTAGAGGATATTTACCATAACATGATGCTGACTTCTCTAAAGCAGGAGGGAAAGCAGTTTGTTGCAGTAAGGGTCTGTAAATGAGTCTCTCTGCCTGCCTATAGCCATATCTATATATATGCATTTTATTCTGAAATGTTTTTTCTCTTCTGCCTGTCTTACCCTCCTTTGTATAGAGGGGTAAGCAAGGTACTTTAGGTGAATATGAGACTTTGTGACACAACTGCACTCTCACAAAGCCATCCTCTGGTTTTACTCCCTAACTGAAACTCCAGCCTCCCTCCAAATACAAGTCTGTACTGCCTACTCGCTTCCTTTTGGAGGGAGGGATGGGCCGGAGACAGCCCTGGCTCACTGGCTCTTGACTGCTGAGGGCGAGACATCTTCCATCTCTTCTTCCCAGCAGCTCGAAGTTAAACATTGCTCTTTACACGATTACCAGAAGAGAGAGAACTTGCCTCACAGGAGAAGAGGACAATTCAGAAAGAATTGAGGAGGAGTTGAAGGCTGGCTCGAATTTTCCTGAGATTTCTTGGGCTGTTCTGTGGCAAGTAAATCCTCCCTGTTTGAGGCCTACTGGCTTACAGTAGCTGCTGGCAACGTATCAGGAGCTATGCACCATTACACTGAAGCACACAAGTTCTGTTGGTTTTGCAAGCACAGTTAAGAGCTGGTCATGCTCTGGCAGCCCTGATGATGCCCAATTGCTTTGCTGTCACTTTTTACTGCAACATCTAGACCTGTGAAAAGTATAAGGAGCCAGACCTACTTGCAGACCCCACAGATTTATCCCAGCCAAAAAATGTATAAGACTGTGAGCTCAAATTAAAACTTCTGGCAGTCTGACTGCCACGGATTTCAGTGAGCTTCAAGAGCACATATTAGTCAAATTCATTAGTTCCTGGAACGAGCAATAATTGCTAGAGTGAAAAATGTCTGTTTGATGCAGCCTCTAAGTATGCCTGTGTATCTTAGGAAATAAGACAGGAGAAGAAAGTTTACAGGGAAAAAAAAAAAAGCCAAAATGAATCTGGGTGTCTTAGAAGTTGTCTTATATGATGAACATTTTACTTAACCCTCCCTAATATAAATCTAAGCAGCTCCCAAGGGATGATGGCAGAAGGTGGAAGCGTGCTGGAGACTCCAGCAAGCACAAGGCAGTGGTAGTTTCTGTGCTGAAGTGTCCAGGAACAGAATGGTTCATCTCCTCATGCTTTTGCCGGTGCAAAGTAGGATTAAATTTCTCTTCTACAAAAGGACGTTATTTTAGGATTTGAATTAAAAATGAGTGTTTCTGTGATTCCCAGGTGGAGAATTACAGAAAAATGTTCACTTCCCTGGAGCTGACATTGGCTCTGCAATGGACTGGTGTCCTGCTGTTACCGGATCTCCAGGAAATACACGCTGAGCTCACACTGAGACCCCACAGCTGAACCGTGTAAGATGTCTCACTCTCAGAACTGGAGTTAGGACAATGTGTTGCCTCCTTTAATTACAGTCTGAGGATTGGTTTCAGATGTGGGAGAATGCAACAAAAAGAAATGGTGAGCATTTCTGTATCGCTCTTATGCTGTAAGAATGATGATCCAAAACCAGTCTTCTTTTTATAAAAAAGCCCTGAATTAAATATGGTAGAGAAGAGCCATCCAAAAGTGTTCTCTGAAATGCTCCTGTATGCTGCTGCCAAACTTTTAAAAGAGGAGTTAAATTTGGGACTTTGAGCATGTGATTCCAAAATACCCAGGTTAGCGTTTACTCAGAATCTAAAACTGTCTGGATTGGCTGCTATGGCTGCTTCAGGCAAAATGTTTGATTATTTTTCCAAAGGTGCAGCTAGGAGGATGAGATCTCATCTTCATGGTATATTTTCCTTAAGAGTTTCAAATCATTTTAAAGCACCTGATTTATGGAATGTAGCAGCATGGAAAATGGATGGTGTTTGCTGCTACCTTCCTGAAAGCATCTTCTGAGAAAGCCACTCAGGCAGGCACAGACAGTCACTCAATCCACACTCACACTATAGATAGGTCAGCAAAGAAAGATGGAAAGGGTCTCTGTATAGAGTTCCAGCAAGGTTTATTGTAGAGTCACGCTGAAGGAGTCCAGGGACAGAAGACAGCAAAGCAGTGCAGTGTCCTGGGTTAAGTATGGGGTCAGAGGCCAATCCAATGGTCTGTGGGCATAGGGGCGGTACAGGGGTGTTGCCACAGGCCTCCAGCCACGTAATAATTAACATTGACTCCATGATTGCAGAAGGCTGATCAATTGCTTTATTATTATCTCATCTTATACTATATTATACTAATATTACACTATATTACACTAACAAAAAACTATCACTCACTAGCTAACTAGAAAAACCCGTGACTCCTGAGAGTCCCGACACACACATGGATCCAATTGGTCAGTGAATCCAAAACACCATCACCAGTGTCCAATCAAGCAATCACCTTGGGTAAACAATCTCCAAACACATTCCACGTGGGCACAAACACAGGAACAGCAAATGAGATAGGAATTGTTTTGATTCTCTTTTCTCTGCTTCTCTCACAGCCTTCCCCGGGGAAATGCCTAGGAAAGTCTGTACCTGCTCTCTGTGGCCAGAGAGCTGCTGCCATACAAGGGCAGGGCAAAGGGCAATGACCTATAAGGAAAGGGCAGGGTAAAGGGCAATGACCTATAGGGAACTGAGGTAGATTAACATAGTGCTGCAGCGCACCGTGGGAGAAACCTTTTCGTCTCACCCTAACCAGTGAGGCATTCTCAAAGCCTGTGGCAGATTCTTCCAGGGCATTACCCTAGAAGTTCCCTTAATAGGCTCAAAGGCCTCCAGAATGGAAGACCATGCCAATAAATGCCAAGTTCAATGTGTTTTTCAGTCTGTCAATACTGGAATGACTAAGGGTTCTTTGGAAGCCTTTCAGTGAATATTTTCATTGATTTAACCTTGCTAGATAACATCTTAATTGGACAGAACAGTTTTATGGGCCTGTTGGATTTTATAAGGATTGTCTGCCTTTGCAGAGTGTGCAGCATCCACAGCCGTGTTTGCAGCTTCAGTTGGACACTGAGGGCACGTGGGCAGAGGTTCCAGCACTCAGGAGAGCTGCTGTGATAGTGGAGATTATTGTGCATATCCTTCTGGCTTTGCACTGACTGATTAAAACCAGTTTGGATATGGCCTTTAGTGGTCACAGCCACACTCTCTGCTGGGACACAGATGTACTCTGAACCTGGAGCCTGCAGGTAGATCAGGTAAACCTGGCACAAGGCACTAGAAGCCAGAACCTGATGTTTCAGCTCCTAGTGCTGTCACAAAGGTGTCTGTGGCATCTCCAATGGGAGAGCTGTTGTGTGCCTCTGTGACAGGGCATGGCCGGCATCCAGAGCAGCACTTAGAAAATGTAAGTGCTTTAATGAAGGTGTTTGAAACTGACTTGACCCTGTGCTGCAGTCAGGAAGCATGGTTCTTGTCCTGCACAAGTCTCTCTTCTGGCACTAGCAATGATCTGGCTGACTGTACAGCTGCATATAGTCATTGAAGTTGGAAAAGACCTCCAAGATTGAGTCCAGCCTTTGACCAATCACCGCTTTGTCAACTAGACCAGAGCACTAAGTGTTACATCCTGTCATTTCTTGAACGCTTCCAGGGATATTTCTTGAACACTGTTCAGGGACAGTGATTCCACCACCTCCCTGGGCAGCCTGTTCCAATGTCTGACCACTCTTCCCATGAAGAAATCTTATTCAATGGAAAAGGAAAATTGTACCAGATTAACAAGCTAATCTCAGTGACTATGTGGTCACACAAGTGTTATTACCAGCACAAAAAAATTACTTAGAGGACATGGCTGTGGTTAGTAGGAGCACAGTGTATCTTCTCAGTAGCCACAGAGCCTGAGAACAGCATATACTACTTATGAGATTGCATCCTTCTAGTATAAGTTTCACTTATACTTCCCCAGAGAATTGGAAAGAGAGATTGCAAATTGAACATACTTTGCAATATATTTTTATTGCAATGGGAGTCTTCTGTCCTCTTAAGTGGGATGTTAATGTAAAGGTCCATGCCTAAGCTTGGACTTTCAATTAGGGAAATTAATTTCCTGGAGAGATGTCCTCAGGATCATCCTCTTGGCTGGCATTTGATCAGTTACTGCAGTAGGAGTTACTGACAGAATGGAAGAAAAGTTTGGCTTAAAAATAAAAAGGCATCTTTAACTTTCTTTGCTTTAGAAAACAGTTTTGCTATTGCAGGAACAAGTATGTATGTATGTGTATTCATAAAGAAAATAAGAAATTATCTGTTACTCAAACATCTGGTTTTTTTACTTCCCTTTTGCAGAAAAATCCAAGAGTCCATCAATGACTAACTAAAGTTTCTGTTCTCATGATTTATGTGATTTGCTTCTCCTGGAGCTATGGATGAATACAGCCGCTTTGTGGACTGGGACAAAATGGATGTGAGTGCCCAGAGCCAGGATACAAAAGAGCTCACTTGCACAGACTTACATGAGCTCAAGCAGCTGGCCCGGCAGGGCTATTGGGCCAAAAACCACTCTCTGAGAGCCAAAGTGTACCACAAACTCATCAGCAATATCCCATGCCGTACAGTGACCCCAGATGCAAACGTGTACCGGGACATCGTGGTGAAGATCATTGGAAAACGCAACAGCAGCTCCCTTCCACTGCCGGAGTTCGTGGACAACAGCCTGATCCCCACGTACTGCTTGAACGCGGAGGGCATCGGGGCCGTCAGGAAGATCATTCTGTGCATCGCCAATCAGTTCCCAGACATCTCATTCTGCCCGGCGCTGCCCTCGGTGATCGCGCTGCTCCTGCACTACAGCAAGGACGAGGCCGAGTGCTTTGAGCAGGTCTGTCGCATCCTGGCTTGCAATGACCCATCCAAGCGGCTCATTGACCAGACCTTCCTGGCCTTTGAGTCCTCCTGCATGACCTTCGGGGACTTGGTGAACAAATACTGCCAGGCGGCCCACAAGCTGATGGTGGCAGTGTCTGAGGATGTGCTGGAGGTGTACTCGGACTGGCAGCGGTGGCTCTTCGGAGAGCTCCCCATGGTGTACATTGCGCGGATATTTGACGTCTTCCTGGTGGAGGGGTACAAAGTTCTCTATCGTGTCGCACTGGCTCTTCTGAAATTCTTTCACAAAGTCAGAGCTGGGCAGCCCATGGAGTCTGACAGCATCCAGCAGGACATTAGAGCCTTTGTGAGGGACATCGCCAAGTCGGTGTCCCCAGAGAGGCTCCTGGAAAAAGCCTTTGCTATCCGCCTTTTCTCTCGGAAGGAGATCCAGCTCCTGCAGATGGCCAATGAGAAGGCTTTGCAGCAGAAGGGCATCACAGTCAAACAGAAAAGGTAGGGCTCAGCACAGGTAACCTGAGCAATCTCCCGAATTTTCCCAGTGTGGGGAGGAGTCAGGCAACCCTGGGTGACTGCTGGGGAAGCCCCACTGGTGCATGCTGGTGTCTGCTGATGCATTTTCTGTGCAGAAAAACTCAGCAGCTCCAAAATCAAGCATTGCTGGGATTGTAGTGGGAAGTGTAACTGAAGTGCTATGATACAAAAGGAGCAGAAGTTTCTTGTAGTTTGCTCAATTATGAATTTATACGGGTATATATTAATTACAAGTATCATATCTCAAAAGTGTGTTTCATAAGCAGTTTTCAAACTAAAAGGCATTTTAGCAAAGTTGGTATAGTGGTTTTGGTTTGCCAATTTGAGATTTCCTGACCAACGCACCGATTAATGTAGTGGGTCTAGCACTGGCTAAATGCTAGTCCACCCACTATAATATACTTACTTATTTCCTGCTGTGAGATAGGATTAGGAGGAAGGCAAAGAAGGCTGAAAGCTTCAAAAGGGTGTAAAGAAAGCTTTATTAACAGTAACTAAAAGAAAGAATAATAAGAATCAGAATAAAATCTTTAGAACACTTCTCCTCCCCCCTACAACCTTTTCTTTCCCACTCACAACGTACAGAAACAATTCAGTCAGTTTATCACTTCTAGAATAGTCTTTCTTCAGTTCACTTAGGGAGAGGGGGTCCCTCTTGTCAATTTATGGAGACTTCTCCACAAGAAAACAGTTCTCTCGTGGCTTTTAATTTCCACGAACAGCAGCCGCCCAGAAAATTTGCAGTGGTGAAGTCCTTCCCATTTTTTACAGCTTTTCCCACAGCTGTGTTTATGGGCCATGTCAACCTCTGGGGTACTAGGATGAGCTGTTCAAGAGCAAAGGTTTTCTTTATCTATCTCTGAGATCATCTTCATCTCTAGGAACAGAGGTTGTCTTCTTCTTTCCCTGGAGCAGAGGGTCTTCTCTCTCTCTCTCTCTCTCTCTCTGTTCAAACTTCTCATAGGATCACAGCTACTTTAACATCTGCTTACTGTAGCTTGGAGGCCTTTGCTCATATCTACAATTTGAACACTTCATCTCCCCGTACTTTTTCAATGAGTTACAGGGAAAAAGAGTCTGATGTATCAATTACATCCTTCTCCATAGCTTTACCAGAGGATTTCAGCGCTAAGATCAAGGCATCTCCTCATCCCTCCCATCTGGGACTTGACTCTTTCTTCACTGACCTTGGTGTCTTCATGTTGTTCTTCTACATGTTCTCACTCTGTCCTTTTCTCTCATCCGAGGGAGGACTGAAGGTCTGCAAGTCTTATCTGTGCACTGAAAGAGTTAATCTTTTCACCCGGGACCTGCAGAGGTCACCTGACCCCGGCCGGGCTCAGTGGCCGGAGCTGCGGCTGGGCTGGGCTGGGTTGCAGGGAGCAGCCCGGACCTCAGCAGCCAGGCCAGAACAGAGCAGCAGCACGGCCGGGGGACAGTGGCTTCTCCTCTCCCTGCCCGGTGGTTGCGGGCGAATCCCAACGGCAGCAGAATCTTGGCTGAGCTGGCCCGGCCTGGGGCTGCTCCCGGGGCCCAGCAGACCCCAGCTGAGCCTGGGCTAGCGGCGGGGCAGGGCTTAGTCGCAGCAAGATGTTAGGAGCCGGAGCCCTGGCCTGGCCTGGCCTCGCCTCAGCCCCGCAGCGTCCCCTGCCCGGCAGCTGATGGGGGCCTGGCCCCACGGCAGAGCCCACCCAGCCCCCCCGAGACAGGGAGGGGCCAGGCCGGCCTTGTTACCTGCTTTCAGGCCAGAAGAGAAAAAGAGAGCATTCCCGGGATTTTTCATTTGTAACATGGGTGTTCAGAGAGGCGTGTTCAGCTTTCTAGTGGTTTAACAAAGTCTCAGTATTCAGCACGACTCACTGATTGGTTTTATCAGGCACAGAGGAAGCTCTCAGCAGCTCCAATGATAAAACCAGCACTGATAAATTACTTGGAAGAAACATACCAAAAGAAACGTGAAAATTGATTCTTAAATATGATATTTTTTGTATAAAATGTCAATTTGATGCTGCCCAGTACTGTGAATTCAGCAGTTTCTTTAGTGTAAGGCACTGTCACAGCTGGGAGCATTGTGCCTGACTGAGGAGCTGTTTTAACAGAGCAAGGAAGAAATAGGTCTTATTTTCAGGTTACTTTTTAAATAAATTTGACTGCAAGCCTCCTGGAAGTCAAGAGTGTAGTACTCACACATAAGAGTTGACCTGTTTTGTGACAGGTTCATGTACCATTAGAAAAAATAATTTTGAAAGAACCTTGGAAGAGAAAAGTGACTATACAGACCCAAGAAACTGTTGCATAATCACAAGCTCTACTCAGAAATAAGGGGAGGAAGAACTAACTCTGAAACCAGTAAATGAAATCCTGCTCTGATGTGACAGTAAAAGTCATATTAATAAAAAGCTTAGCTGAAAGGCCTCTCGATGGATATAGAAAAGGCACCAATATATTAATCTGAACAAAATTAGCATCTTGCCAAGTGCAAATGTATGTGCAGGTAAGTAGTGCATGTTCTGTTCTTCCAGAGGCTTCTGACAGCAGAAAACTACTCCCAACCATTTTTGAACTCTCAAGTTTAAGTGTTGGACAGTTTTATGAACTGCCCTCTGAAGAGGGGTGACTTCTAAAAGTCTCCTGGGTCAGTGAGTGTGGTATCTAGAATTTGGTATTCTAGACACACGGTCTCATTTTCTCTAAATCTCCACTGACTTAGTAGGATCTTCCAGCCAGCTGCATTGCTGAGTTAGTTACAGTAGTTGCAAACAGTTACCATTCCATGGCATGGCAATACATACTCATTACATTTCAGCCTAAAAGATCACATAAATGTTAGTTGAACCTCCTTCATGTGTCTACATACATGTAAAGCTCCCCCCGGTCTCTTCCAAGGGTTGATTTTTTTAGACTCACAGCTTGGTTTACAATCAGCTTCAGCATTTTCCTGTCAGTCTCAAATACTTCAAGGCCTTTAGCCACTGGATTGTCACACTTTGTATTTGAAACTTACAACAAAATATTGACTTCTTCATTGTGTCTTCCTGTTGGGAAGTTCAGGAGAGTTGTAATATCATTGAGTATATTGTTTAAATTTGAATTAGAGCTTTAAATTAAAAAAAAAAAAAAATAATTTCAATAAACCAGAGAAAAAGAAAACATACATGAACCAACCACAGACACTCCAAAAGCTTCTGCTGTGTTAAATGTTGCAGAGAAATTCTCACAGCAGTGATGCTTTCAAGGCAAAATACAGTAATTTACCCAAATAAAGCCAGTAGTTACTGTTATGCCAGGCACAATTGCTACTGAAAAATTTTTATCCTCTCTTGGCTACCTTTGTAAACCCACTGAAATTTCTCAGTGTCCCCAGGCACAGTGCTGCTGGGAGTTTGGCTTGGCTCAGTCTGGGTCCCAGTGTGGGCAGATGGAAGTGCAGGAGAAGTGAGCTGTTCTCCAGGGCTCCATGGGGTGCCAGTGAGTTCTCTTCTCCAGCTGTGTTTGGCATGTGCAAGGAGAAGATTATTTATTTTCCCATCACATAACAAAACAGGGCGGAAATAGAAATATAAATGTTTTAACCTGTCTGATTATTTTTTAGTGCATGGTGACTCAAATCAAACCTTGCTTTGTTTCTCTCCAGGTTCCTTTCACTCACTTTGTCATGGATGTAGGAAGTCACTGATCTTTTCTATCTTTTTTGTCTTTCTCTTTGTATGTTCTCCTTCTGTCCATTCCATCTCCACTGCACCACTCCTGTTTGCAGTCTTGCACCTCCCAAAAGGTAGGTTAAAACACTGGAGTCTCTGCACTTTGCTCATTCCTGCTGTCTTTGGCTTATTGTTTTTTCCAAGGTGGTCAATATTGCTAACATTGGGGCAGGAGAAGCAGGCCAGCAATCAGAGCACCCAATTGCTGTGCCACATCTCCAGAGTACCCTCCTGCAAAGTTACTAAGTTAGTTCATAGCACCTGCAAAGCTGTGAGAGAGGGGGAGTGGGCCCAAGGGCACAGCACTTCAGAGAGCAATACACCTGTGTTTTCCAGAGTGGGAAGGAGTACTGTGCATGGAGAAAGTACATGCTGGGATTATGGTTATGGCTATAAAAGGCCTTTATAATAATGGTCCTTTCTACTCTGGAAGAAAAAGTGTAATTTTTTTAAACATCTCAAGTAACAGCTCAGAGGAGCTGTTAGATATCATCCCAACTCCAAACCTGCTATATGCTGTTGCATTAGATGTGAAACAGAGTCAACTTTTTATCTTCTTTGGAAGCTTTCTGCAGTTAATTGGAAAAATTTTGGACAGACCCCAACTTGGCACACTCCTAGAAGTGACCTGTCTCTATTCATAGTAGTTTATATTTGCTTTTAAGTAGGTAGGGTTTTTTTAGAGTCAAGAAGACAAGACTCTTTCTGTGTCAAGGAGGTCAGAGTTACTCAGCCGTAGAGCATTAATGGTTAATGAAGTCATTTATCAAGTCTTGGCCTGAAAAGTAAATCTTAGAGAACAAAACCCAGTGAGTGGATTGTGATATCTGATAAGCAGAGAACTTGGAAAGAGAAAGGCTGCCCTGTGAGTATTAAATACCAGAGATATTTGGGTTTAAATTCATGCCTTTGAGAATCCTCTGGCCTTGCTGCAGGTGCCCTGAGTTAACTTTAGTGAGTGATGCACACTAACATTTGTACTAATTTATAAAATCAAAGCTGGAGTTAACTTCCTCATGTTTTCATGTTTGAAAGAACACCTTAAGAGACTTAGCAAAGCATGTTTCATACCATAACTTCTGTATTGAGGATTTTACCTCTAATAAATCAAAAAGCTGTTAATCCCAGTCAAGCGAATCTTCAGCATCTGTGTATTATTTTTGCAGTTAGGTTGTTCTGAAAGCAGCAAAAGCCTTGATTTATGCTAGGAAGCAGTTTGGGTTTGAGGGGACTTAGGAAGAGCAGGGTGTCTCTTGATGCTGATCTGGACACAGGATTAGGTTTCAGGCTAATATATGACAAATTACTTATATTGCTATTTGTGTCTGAAAAAGAAATCTCCTTTTACCACACAATTATGCCCTCACTGAAATTATAATGGATTTTAAAGATAATGCATCTCCTCTAGGATTTGACCCAAGCCAGAGTAGAGAAGGAAGATGTAATTTGGTGAGTAATCTTTGGAGTAGGGTATTTGTTGTTTTTTGAATAATCCAGGGCACATCCACTTTGACAGGTGCTGCTGCACGTCCTCAACCTTGGCTTTACCTTTGGGAGCTTTGAGGTCTCTGAAGCACATACTATTAATGATATAGCTGGAAAAGCAACATTCCAATGAAATTAGCAAATGCTGCTTTATTAAACAGTAACTGTGCTGGTTTTCAAATCTAATTTCTTGGAATAATAGCAGTTGAACAAGTCTTTCTAACATCAGAAATCGGGAGAAGGTTGTCATGCAAATCCCAGTAACTGAGGAAAACACTAATGCAGGGTAAAACTTCCTGAATTTGTTCAGTTCTAGTGGTAGACTTTAATGCTGTCCAGATTTACTCTTCTCTCAAGCTGCAATGTTTTCACAGATGACCCCAAAAAGAGTGAATTGGTGAAGGCTAAACTGAATTTTCCTCAATGAATAAAACCCAAAACATTTGGTTTCTTTCTTAGCCCACTTGTGTTCTGTTCATTTTCACTTGTTTACTACTTTGAAAAGCGACTGCCAAACTGAAGATGATTTTCAGTGTCATTAGATAAATACTGTTAAAAATAAGAGAATTAATACAGGTTAGATACTTGTAACTAGTTGCAATTAATACAGGTTAGATATTTGTAACTAGTTGCAATCTGGAACCCCCCTAAAAAAGTTATATTTTTGCTCAGCAGCATGGAGTTTGGTTTGATAGGTGCAAACTGTATGTGGACACTTCTCAACACAGGGTCAGGTTTGAGTCTCAACCAGCCGCAGCTATGATTTGTTACTGGGAAATAACATGTCATTTTGTTTCACATTCTTTGGCCGTGTTCTTTGGTTTAACTAGATGATGCCATTAAATATAAAATTATTTACCATGATACGCAAAGGGCGGGAACTGTATGCCTGGTACAGTTTTAAATGGCCAATACAGTGGTAAATGCTTTCTAGTAAATCAGAAAGATCTGTTTGAAAAGGTGATACTCTACCTATGCCATAGAGTTGTGGGAAGGCACAGGGTACTGAAAGAGATGTGTTCAGAATGCTGCTGAACAGGCTTTGAGAGGGATTTGGGCAGGAAAGTCTTTAAATCAGCAGTTTATAGTAGGCAGGAGAAGGAAAAAAGGCAAAAGCAAAGATACCCTGAGTGTGACAGCCTTTTAGAAAAAAGAACTGAAGTTTAGTTGCCCAAACAGCTCACAGAAATGTGAAAAATGTACAGACCAGGTATACAAATAATTCTGAGGCTTGCTTGAGGTGTAAATTTAAACCTGTTTTGATATTTGTCATTAAGTCTTAGCCTATTCATCACCATTGCTTTTCCGCTGGAAATTCATTCTAATAAACAGTTGACTGCCCTGAATATTTTTTAATTCCTTAAATGTGGGGGGAGGAAAAAATCTTAATTTCTGCTGAGCTGAAACCAAGTCTTTGTCTCTCAGCTCTGTTCTGTAGTGACGTAAGTTTTAGCTGCAGACCTGCCAGACCACAGAGGGTGAGACCTAAAGTAAGGTTCTGAACATGAGGGTTCAAGGCTTGGCCCCTACTTTGTTTCAGTGGATCTCTCCTTTGCCTCAGATTGCTGTGTTTAAAAGTACAAATAATGTCCCTAGTCAGTGATACTGTAAGTTTTAAAACCCATAAATAGTTACAGCTTGCTTAATAGCTGCCCACAGAAGTTCCTTGCATTAAATAATGCAGGGTAGCAATGCAAAGACTGATTTCGTTCATTCAGCTAAAATAAGCAATAATTTTAGTAATTTTTTAAGTGACCTGAAGAGTCACTTCATTCAAAATGCTGACACTAAGGTGCCTACAGTGAATTCCAGAAAGCAGTTCCCAGTGTCTCCACTGCTCTGCATTGCAAATGCTGCTGATTTTTTGGTAGTNAAGTTGTGGAGTTAATTATTCTTCCGCAATTCAGTACGAGCATGAAAAATAAAAAGTTTATATATTTTGTGTGTTTTAGGGAGTGAGCTAAGGTATCCAGATCCATGCAGATGTACAGTACTGAGGGCCCCTTCATGATCATGAAACTGAAAGAAAAGAAATGTGTAATTGTCAAAAAAAACCATCAGAAATAGGCAAATACTTGCACCTGAACCCCCTTGCATGCAGCGCAAAGTAATATAGCTTTATGTAACACCTGGCTGCCCAGTAATTCACTGACTTGTGTAAATTCTGTGTCCTTGGCTGTCTCCATTGCATTTTAAGCATTTAACATAGGCCATGGAAGCAAATAACGTTTTATCCCCAGGCTCTGGGTTTACGTGCTTGTTTAATCTGAGAAATGAAGGCTGGTTAAGATGGCGATGACTGTTATCTTCAAGTGTTTAAAAGCCATGAATCAGTCCTTCTAACTGTATCAGACCCTTCTGGGGCGTACAGGGATTTCCTTCCCAGTGTCAGTGTCTAGCATTCCTTAGTATTCTCAGGCTCCATCTGTAGCCATGATCCCAGGAACATTTTTGTTTCATAATGAAGTGGAAGTCATTGGTAATTACATGTTTCCAAGAGGTGGAACTTCTCAAAAGCTTCAAATATTTGCCTTGGATTAAAATTGCTTACCCTGGTAATACCGATTCCTCTAAAGTTTCTGAGGGGTTTAGGAATTCTCTAATCGCACGCTATGGGCAGGACTTCAGAGGTAGAAAAAATACTACCCCTTCCTCTCAGATCCTGTCTGTTTGTTTAGGTATTCTGTTCTCTGTTCTTAAACACAAGTGCCAGCGAGACTGTTATAAACAGCAAATATAAGGCCATGGTAATTTGTAGTGGCTCAGTATTGTGTCCTCTGTGTGTAAAGGTGCAGGCCACAGCTGCCATACAGAGGAGTAGAAAATACAGTCAAGCCCAATCTCTGCCTCTGAGGATTATGTTAAATTGCAGTAGTTTATTAACTTCACCAGGACACGGCCACCTAATCCCATGGACTGGAGCTTTGATCAATAATTTGTATGCTGGAGTCTGTTAGTGTTCAGCTGTCTTCTCATGTTTCAGTTCAGTAATCTTAATTTAACAAGTAAACTTGTTAAATTATTGCTTCTCAGTGTTTTGTGTTGTATTTCTCAGGCAGAATGTGCACTTGGCAGTTCATGCTGAGAACTTCAAATCAGAAATTGTCAGTGTGAAGGAGATGCGGGATATCTGGTCATGGATCCCAGAGCGATTTGCACTGTGCCAGCCCCTCCTGCTTTTCACCACCTTGGAACATGGCTGTAGTCTGAGCAGGTAAGGAAAACCTTCCTCTCTCTTCTCTACTGTAGGGCAGAAAGGAGCAACTGGTGAAGTATTTGCTGGATTGACAAAAAGGCCGTGCTTAGTCAGGACTTGATCTGAAGAATATCATTAACGATGGAATATAAATGTGACAAATTCCTGTTGCCTACAGCATTTGACTGGGATATTTTCTATGCCAGAATATTTTAAACTGTTCAATATCAATTGGAAAAGTTAAACTTGGATCAGTTCACAGATTCTGCAGGTCTGAGTCTGGTTCCTTAAGGGTTTGAATGGTTTAACTCAGTGGCTGCTCTGCAGGCACTTTTGATAGATAACCACATTCATACTGATCCAAGGAAGAAGAGAACTCGAAATTGGAAATTACCTATGAATCTGATTGGGGTTTTTTTTAAGTGAGCTAAACTAGATATGAGTTGTCCTTGCACCTGCTACGGAACACTATAACCCTATAGCTCCTAATAATGACTTTGCCATCAGCAGGTACTGAGGTACTGAGGCAGGGAGTGACCTGCTCTTCCAGCCTTATGCGCATATGAGGAAGAGCAAAAGCAAGCAAAGAGAATGCATCTCAATTAATTTCCTTGAGGACCTAAAGCCCTTCAAACATGGTCATCAATCCGAGGCTGTTTTACAATCCATTAGGTTGTTTCAATTCAAAATACTGTAAAAGGCTGCAGCTGATCTAGGTAAGCTTCTAGTTATTCTTCGGAGACATAAACTGTACAGGGGACTGAGTAGAGAGCAACTGCTTGATAGTATTTGCTTAAACTCAGCTGTATTATTTACATGGACTGTATAAAGTATTTGCAGGAATATTCTTAGTCTTCAGGTGGTTTTTTGCCATGGCACCAGTTGGAGAAGGAGGCAGTGCCTGACGTTGAGGAGGAAAGGAGCTGCAGTTGGTGGCAGCTCAATGCTCACTTTGTTGTGCTCTGCACTTCAGGTTCTATTCCCACAGCGAGGGACACGAACCAACTCTGCTCCTCATCAAGACAACAGCGAAAGAGGTGAGCGAGTCAAAAGACAAGTTATTAAATTGGAGTTTGGGCAGTATGTAATGCTGTGTTGCAACACACAGCTGTTTATAATAAAATGAATAAGCAAGGTTTGGGTTTGTTTTAAGAATCCATGCTTTAAATTATTCTATTTGTTGGTTATAGGACTATGCATTCTTGGGCAGACCTTGCAAACCAGGTCTTGGTTAACTGCTTTTTCTCTTGCAAGTAGTGTGGAGTGATGAACTAGAGTAGCTCATTTTGCTCTTGGACAGACTCTGAAATGCAGAATCAGAGGGACAGAGTGGGAATTGTGCTGAAGTTATGATTCATACAAGACATTTTAATTTTCTCAAGGATATGAGGAGAGGAAGTAGCAGAATTTAAATGGTATGAATAATGTTGGACTACATGATGTGAAAACAAAAGCCTTGGTTCATCTTGTTCTTGATTGGGAAAAAAATAAGGCAAGAAAATTCTGAGAACCTGAGGAAGAGTAGCCACATCCCTTTTTTCTGCTCCTGTGTGTGACAATATTGGACAGCATAATGTGGAAACAGCAACATGCTTGTTTAAAAAATTAGTACATAAAACAAGAAGTCTTCGCAGAACCTTCTCAGGAGGGCACACAGGAACTTCCTGTAATGGTGTTGTTGTTTGTGACACTGTACATGACTTTCAAATATTCTGTATATAACATTAAGCTGTTACTGCAGCCTGTGGGCTTTATTCCTGCATATACAGAACCACACACTAAATCATGAAGTCGGAAGAGACCTTTAAGATCATTGAGTCCAACCCATGCCCCAACACCTCAACTAAACCATGGCACCAAGTGCCACATCCAGTCTTTTTTTAACACATCCAGGGATGGTGACTCCACCACCTCCCCAGGCAGAACATTCCAGAACTTTATCACTCTTTCCATAAAAATTTTTTCCCTAATATCCAACTTATATTTCCTTTATAGGAAGCAGCTTGAGACTGTGTCCTCTCATTCTGTCAGTTGCTGCCTGGAGAAAGAGACCAACCCCCACCTGACTACAGCCACCTTTCAGGGAGCTGTAGAGAGTGATAAGGTTACCTCTGAGTCTCCTTTTCTCCAGGCTAGACAGCCCCAGCTCTCTCAGCCGTTCCTCACAGGGCTTGTGTTCCAAGCCCCTCTCCAGCCTCGTTGCCTCCTCTGGACGCGTTCAAGCATCTCAACGTCCTTCCCAAACTGAGGGGCCAGAACTGGAC
>VXBC01001387.1:70695-93329 GCA_013399945.1 Ploceus nigricollis | reverse complement strand
CCCCCTCTCTCCACTGGGTCTCCAACGGGGTCACAGCCTTCTCCAGTACCCACCCGCTCTGGCATGGGCACCTCCCGCACAGGCTGCGGGTGGATCTCTGCATCCCCATGGATCCCCATGGGCTGCAGGGCAACAGCCTGCTTCACCATGCTCATCACCACAGCCTGCAGAGGAATCTTGGCTCCGGCACCTGGAGCACCTCCTCCCCCCTCCTTTGTTATCACAGAGGCATCACCACCATTTCTAACTGGCCCAGCCTTGGCCAGCAGCATCTCCATCTTCAGAGCCATCAGGGATTGGCTCTGCCAGGCATGGTAGAAACTTCCAGCAGCTTCTCACAGAAGCCACCTCTGTGGCCTCCCCACTACCAAGAGCCAGGCCATGCCAAACTGACACAGATAGTCACTCTACCCCTTCCCTGGGCAGCCTGTGCCAGTGCCTGACAACCGTTTCAGTGCAGAAATTTTCACAATATCCAATCTAAACCTTCCCAGGCACAACTTGAGGCCATTTCCTCTTGTCTATCTCTTGTTAACTGGGAGCAGAGCCTTACCCCAACTGGCTCCACCCTCCTTTTATGCAGTTGTAGAGAAAGATGATCTAGAGATGAGAGATGTAATAAGGTAACTCGGAAGTTATTGCATCATTTCTGCAACCACCTAAAAAGCAAAGGAATAAAGGATAACATCTGGCCTAAAAGAAAGGTTGAGCCAAGCTTTACTGCTGACTGTGCAGGTGGAGACTGAGGTGCTGGAATGTTCTTTTCTGAGCAGAACTCTGTGTAGTGTGCATACACTAACATCAGCTCTGCCCTTCTCTGCCTCTCTGCAGCTGCAGCCAGAAGTGGAACGCTACGAGTGGGTGATCATAAAACACCCAGAACTAGCCTCGACTGGATCAGAGACAGGAAACCATGCCCAACCAGCTTCCAGCACCCTTTCCTCCAGCAGCATCCCCTCAGACCCTTCAGATCGCCTTTCTCCCTTCTTAGCAGCTAGGCACTTCAACTTGCCTTCCAAAACGGCCTCCATGTTCATGGCTGGCAGCAGCGAGTGCATCATTGTAGGTGAGTCCGTGTGAGAATTCGAGCACAGATCCTACCCCATCTCTTCCTGTCCACCTTAGATACATGGTAAATACCTGACCACTTTATCTCTTTCAGTATCACCACAGGTAGAGATAAAATTGCCCAAAACCTGACATCATTTCTCACCCAAAATTTTCTGTGGGAAGACCTGCATACAAGCATTTTAGAGAAGAGAGTAACTCATGGTTTTAAGTATAGCCATTCCTTCATACTGCCTAATTCATGATGAGAAGTAGTTCTCAAAAAGGAGCTTACTTTGCATCAAGGCTTTTGAAACACAGAGTAAGCTATAAAACATGTTAATTCTCCAGGAACTTTATTGGCTCTGTGGTGCTGCTGACTTTGGCAAAAATCTGCTTAGTAAGGTTGACACTTAAATGGGATTTACGAGGAACAGATCTAAAATCATAGTTGTCATTTTCCCAAAAGTCTTTACTTGACACTTGTTAGGAGAGCAATTGGCCTATAATTTCCTCTGTAATGTCAAATGTTGGCTGATTTCCCACTTGGCAGCATGTGCTCTAATCATAAAATCATGGAATTGTTTAGGTTGGAAAAGCCCTCTAAGACCATCGAGTCCAGCCATTACCCCAGCACTGCCAAGGCCACCACTAACCCGTGTCCCCAGGTGCCACATCTATATGGTTTTTTAACATTCCAGGGATGGTCACTCCACCACTGCCTTGGGTAGCCTGTTCCAATGCCTAGCTACGCTTTCAGGGCAGAAATTTTCCCAGTAATCCAACCTAAATCTTCCCTGGTCATTGAGGCATTTTCCTCTTGTCCTGTCACTTGGTCCTTGGGAGCAGAGCTTTTTCTACCAGCTTTAGGTAGGGGAGTCACTTATATTTACTGTATACTACACTATGGGTGGTAATAAGAGAGATACAGGCTTGGGTAGTCGATACATAGAAATGAGTGTTGTACACAGCCCCAGCTGTTGACCAGAATTCCCACCCTTTTGATTCTTCAGATGGCTTTAGTAACTGTTCTTTGATGGTTGCCCAATAAGCAATAGGGAATCTTCCTTTTTGTTCTCCTAACACATTTCCGTCTAACTATTTCACTTCTCTGCATTTTCTGACTGAAAGCTCTGTGAACCTTGACGTAGACCCACAGGTAACCAAAATGCTTTCAACTCTTACATGGTTTATAATGATTTTGAAGGCCAAGCCAGTGCTGTTACTTACTGATCTTGTTCTTCTCCCAGCTTTGATTTTTGACTGCTAACAGAATTATTTGGTTTTCCTTTGCTGGAGAAAAATTTGCAGTTGTAGCTTCCAATATCCTCCAGCACCGAAATACAAATCTTAAATGCCGGTAGTTTTTGTTCTTGCTGAGTTGCATTACTTTTCTTTATTATTATTGAAAGAAATCATCCAGTTCTGAGATTATCATTCAAAACCTATACATCTGATCCTATACTGTTACATCTGAAGACAGCAAGCAGACATTGCTGAGGGGTCCAGTTGTTCCCCATGGGAAAAGCACTAAAGTCTTTATGCAGCTGTTTCCCATGCCAAGAAATGCAGAGATATCCTCACCCTGTCTTTGTCTCTTCCCAGGAGGTGGTGATGGCCAGGCTCTGTACCTCGATGCAGATCTGAACCATGGGAGAACCAGCCACTGCAACACTTTCAATAACCAGCCACTGTGTTCTGAAAGCTTCCAGATCTCCATCCTGGAGGTGTGGGGCTTCAGGGACACCATGAATGGTTGATGTGACTGTCATTAATTAGCTAGTTTTTCAGTTGTCCAAGGTAAATTCCAATACAGGAGCTAAGTGAGAACATCCTTCTGCTGGGCTTAGTGCTGTGCATCATTCCTAAGTGGTGCACTTGGATGCAGACCTAGTTGTTTACTCTTATTTTATTTAAGACAGGTCAAGGTGAAGTAATGTATCTGGTTAACTGTTTGTCCCTTTACCTCTAGAGATCTGTATTCAGGGACTGTTGGTAAAAATGGAAATGTGATGAGTTCAGAGCCATGCTAGATGGATACAGGTCTGAATCATGGGGTAGGTTTAAGTCCACACTTCCTCAGAGGCACAGCCCTGGCTGAGCTGTGCTGCAGAGCTCTGAGCCACTGGCACCAGTACCTGGCCTGAGCCAGGAATTCAAATGTCTCCTCACAGGGAACACTGGTGACCTCAAATCTGACATAGAACAGTAGTTCATAAAATCACTGCCCTCCTGTGAGCAGACATTGTACAGACAAATCAGTACCCTTAAGTTATGAAGCTCTTCATTCACACCAGAACCATGATTGCTGATCTTCTTGTTCCAAAACCTTTGACATGTTCCAGTTGCATATGTTAGAGCAGTCTGCCTCTGAGAAAGGCATCCAGGCTGGACGGTGATATTTCCAAGTCTTGATTTTGTTTACATTCCTATTCCATATCAGTATGATGACTTCAGAGTGACTCCCTGTGTAAGGCCACTGAAAGCCAGAGAGTATCTGCAGTGCTCAGAAATGTTCCTTTCCTCATCTTTCCCGGGAGCTGAAATGAAGCTTCAAATCTGAAAATAACTGTGCTGATATCCCTGTGTGTTTGAGGAATTAGACCTGATGATAACGGGAACTTAATCCTCTCACCTCAAGTAGAGAAAGGAAGGCAGGAGGCAAATCTGGGAGTTAATGGGTTTCCCAGGAGAACTAGAGGCAACACTGTTTCTCCAACTGTCTTCCCACTGATGAGATCCCTCCTGAGAAGCTAACGGTTTTCTTCCTGTATATTCTGGTAGGGTTTGGGTGATGAAAAGAAGCTTTGCTCATTCTTGAGCGTTCCTACATTTTCTGCAGGCATGCCCTGTGGCATGCAATGTCTGGAGGCAATTCCCCAGAGTCTTTATCCAAAAATTGCACTATCTGTTGTGGAAATTCTCCCACCTGAAGCACAAATACATAAACATCAGTGGGTAGTCCAGAGCATACAACAGGATGCTCAGAGCCTGAGTGAGTAACTCACTAGTAAGATTTATCGCAACAGGGAAAATGAAGGGAAAGAGAAATTGCTGATTTTCTAAACAGTTCAATCTAAAAAATTGCTGTAGAATGAGATTGCTACTTAATGTTATTGCTACTTAAGCTTGAAGTTCATTGAAAGAAAAAATTTAAAGTAATAATGTTAAAAGCTAGGCTGGACAGGGTCGCATTCATATTCAGAAGTCTGAGGTGAGTTTTTGGTCAAGTTGGCCTGTCCAGCTTGCCAGCCATGGCAGTACCTCATGGCTTGGGAAAGAGTTGCCTCTTGCAGAGTATATGAATAAACTTAGCAAAAATAAGATTTGCTTTTGAAGGTGCCATTTTGAATTTTTGTCAAAATAACTCTTTGAAAAATTAGCCTATGTGCAGAACAGTTTAAGTCTTTTGCACCATTTGTATTTGCAATTGGATTCTCTCACCCTGTCTGAGAGTCAGCATTGGAGCATTGGGCCTCCCTTTCTCCTTCCCACACAGTGAGTTCTGCCCAGTTGTCTTTTCACAAGTTTACCATAAGCTTGATTGAACTGCAAGAGGTAATTCAGTTACACTGATATATTTTGATGTGGAAGAACTCAGTCGTAGCTGGCTTTTTGCAAACACTGGCTGATGCTGCCTTCTATTTTTCCAAGCCATCCATGTCTCTTTGCCCTTGCAGGTATCCCACAAGCTTCCTCAGACAAAAGAAATCACTCAAAAAGTGTAGGTTCTGCTTAGTGTAGGTGGGATTTCCATTCGGTTTGCGTCTCCTCTTTTGAGCTTATCTGAGGAGGTACCCTTGGGAACAAAAAACAACTCAAAAACACAGTAGTATTAATTTCCAGCTTGTTGTCAGAAATTCTCTGGAGCTGTGTGTTGGTAGGATTTGTGGGAGTGTAATGTACTACTCCAAATGAATAAATTTTATCTGCAAAAACTTGGCTGCATCTGGCAGTGTGATGGGATTTCCTCGCTCCCATCCCTGCTGGGTGCAACTATGTCAATACATAATTGTATTAATTATGTCTTAAGCCATATCTAAGAAACATTCCTCAGAAACATGTTCCTTTCCCTGCTCTGTTCTTGGTGCACAGCGATTTGAGTGTTTAGAATCTGAAATAACTCCTGGTTCCTCAGAAATTCATCATAGGGTATCAGTGTGAGAATCCAAGGAGGAGCAGTACTGCACGCCAGGCACGGGACTGGTTTGGCTTGATGAAGTACTGCCCTGCCACAGCCACCCTGTGGGACTGATCTGTGTGGTTCGAACTGGAATAGCCTGGATGGGCAAGAAGCTGCAATAATCCAGGGAGAGCAGTTCTACAGTGCTGCAGCAACTTCACACAATCCTTATGTTCGGTAAAAATGGATATTCCTTGTCATGTGCAAGTCCTCATCCATCATTCCTGTTGTGATTGTGAGACACCGTAGAAGAACAGCATTTTGACTTGGTTATCTTTCCAGTAGCAGAAAGGCATTTTTCCTGTCTGTGTAGTTAATGGTTGTTGCTGACCAACTGTATATCTAAGTTCAAACCCTTTGTTTCATGCAAAACTCTTGAGATGGAGGCCACAGGCTGGTTTTTAAGACAATTACTACAATGGACACCTTATAAGAAAGTGGAGTTATCTCAAGTACTCCAGCCATGAAGTGCTTTAGCCAGTTGTTACTTGCAGCTCTGAACACCTGTTGAAGTAGGCTGTAATCCCTGTTTGTGATCCTGCTGGAGGCAGCAAGAGTGCCGGAGTTACAGGATGGGCTTGGGCTGGGAGCTGCGGGCTGGGCGTTGGTCACCACAGTTCTGTGAGAGCATCTGTGCTTTCCTGAAAAGCTGCTTTTTGCTTTGTCATATTCTTTGAAGGCAGAAAATATTAGAAACTCCTGACATCAGAAACCTGACTTCACTGTAAATGGCAACCAAACTGTTTGCAGGCCATGGGAATTGTATCCAGCTGCAGCCAGGCTGGACAGACTTCACTGCACCTGAGCTGTCTTTCCTGCAGCTCCTGCACTTTGGCACACTCCTTTTTCTGATGCAGCACGTTAATCAACCTCCTGTTAATAGAGACAAATCGGCAAAGGGAGGAGAAATTCTCATTTCCTCTCTGATGACATATCTGAAGTCAAAATGGAGTGAGGGCCAGTACTGTTCTTTGAAGAGTTAAACCATACAAATAGATATCTGTGGTGAGCCATGAGGGGTGACGTGCAGATCCATGAACTGCTCTTCATGTGTGTGTATTGAAATTGTGTACCTTTGTCCTTGGAAATTCATCCTCATTATTGGTGGAGCATAATCTCCTCTGCCCATGGGGACACTGATGCCACAGTCAGGAGCTGACCCACAACTGTGGCACTGCAAGAGCTCAGCTCCTGCGAGTGGCACTGAGTCAGGCTGTTGGGTACAGCTGAGGTGTGGGCACCTGGCTGTTCTGCAGCTCTCTGTCATGGATTTCAGACTATTCATAGTCAGAATGAATGTGTGTGTACTATTTGGGGTGATGTTTTCTTCAGATGAGTGGTGATGTGCTGCTGAGTTGGTTTTCTACCCTATATTGGAATCACTGCCCTACGTCAATGGTATTTTTGTCACTGTGCAGAATCTTGGGTATTAAAGATATTTGACTGTGGAGACTGCTGGCTTTGTCCTTTATTCTTGTCTTTTCCTTCCTGTAGGGCTCATAGCAAAAGGCACCCTGAAACCGAGAGAAACCCTGGAGCATGTGTTCTCTGACAGAGCTCGCACTGCGCTGAGGTGGTTACATGGTTCCTGGTCATTTCAGATCTCACAAGACTTCCCCTGAGATCAGGTGTCAAACTGACTCTGAAGTCTCTAGATAGCGAATTCTGACATGAGCCTTCTTCCCTTTGCAGGGCCAGGGAGCATGGTTTGCCCCAGCCCAGCCCCAGTTTAAAATGGAGGTTAGGGGTGTCTTCTGGCCACCAGCACCTGTAAGTTGCAATCAGACCATGCAGTGACCGAGGATGTAAATGAAAAAAGTGGAATTCCACAAAATTTGGGGGTTTAAACAAACTACTGTCAGGCCAAAGGGATTTGGGTATTTCCCCTCAAAATAGTCCCACCCCTCTATATCTACCTCATACACAAATCTGGCCACCTCGTGCTGCTGTACATTTCCAAGAGCAGAGCTGTGGTTTAAGGCAATGCAGTGTGGAAAAGAGATTGCTGAGCTGGCAGAAGCAATTCCCAGATGATTAATTCTCTGGCCAGCTCTGCACTGCCAGGAGGTTTGCTGCACAGGAAGCCCGTGGCCACTAGAGGTTCCTCTCAGCCTGGTCCTGTGCCTCCATCACCAGTAAATCAATCTAGCCTTGCAATCTAAAAGGGCTTTCCTCACATGGTTTCCAAAGGTGACCTGAGCCTTAAATACCATAAATCAGAATTTTACAACTCCCTTGAAGTCTGTAAACTTAATCATGAAGGTGCTTAGTAGCAAGAAGGTGTAAGTGAGGGATAGTGAGGAGCTGAGCACTACAGGCAGCTGTTTTGGGACCTTGCAGCTGCTGTAAAGACAGTGACTGAGACCTGAGAGGGGAATGTGCTTGGTTGCATCAGGCAGCAGAAGCTTGATGTCCTGCCTAGAAAGCACGGTGGTGGGAAGATCCTAGATGGTGTCTCAGGGCTGGTAGCAGCTACAGGAGCCTGAACTGAAAAAGGAAGGCTGTGCTGTGTCTTGCTGTGCTGCTGCAGTGTGAGAAGAGCCTGATGTTTGCCAGTTGTCCTTTTTTTTTTTCTGGATTTTCTGTACAGGCTTTTATGTAAATGTCTCAGAGACACTTGATTCCTTGAGAGATATTTTATAACCAGCTGTGGCTCAACATTGCCTCTGGCAGCAAATTATAGGGGTTTCTGCATTTTCAAGCCCCTCACTGGGTGTTTCCAGCTCTGCCCTGCTATTGCCCTTCCCAAGCACTGCTTTGGGCTGCAGAACCTGTGCCTGAGCCTCTGGGAAGGTCGTGGCTCCACTCCTTGTCTGTACTCTGGTGTCATAGGCTGCTGCTGACTGATTTCAGACCACACAAACAGCTCTTGGGTGGAGCTGGGTACAGACTTCAGCTGGGGAAAAGTGGAGCGTGTTTGTTCCTGCTTTGCAAACCTGCAGCTGGCTGCTGCTGGGCAAGGGTAGATAAGGCACCAGGACTGTTGGCACTGTCCTGAACCCGGGGATGCACCTCCCATTGCTGACACAGCTTCAGTCCATGGCCTCATGTTGAGTCACCTCCCTTTCCATGGTTAGATGTCCTCCAGAGTTGTGGCTGTGCCCTCCATGTGTCATTGACTGAAGGGTTTCTGACTGGGCTCGTCCTCCTGATCCCTCAACCATGAGATGAAGGAGGCAGGTCTGGAATCCCATGGGGAAAAGTGCAAGCCCAGCAAGCCAGTGATCAGTACCTCATCCTCCCAGCCTGCGTGATGCTGGATCCTGTGTCCCATAAATGACTGGGAGTACACGTTTTTGATCCGTGAGCATTCCAGAGCAGCACCGTCATTGGCTGCACCAGCTCAGCAGCCCAGCTGGCTGCAGCCAGAACTCTCCCACTGGCAGTGGCTGGGGCACAGTCTCTTCCTCTTCCTTAAACATTCTCCTCGTGCTGAAATCCTCCTCCTTAAACTTCTCCAGGTTTATGTGAAAACCCACTTTTGCTTCCTCACTCTCTGAAGCTCTTGGCTGTGCCACAGGGAGCCAATCCCTCTCCTAGAACATTTTTTTTAACTTTTGCATCCTTACCTGCTGCAGGGGTCCGAATACACCATGCTTGGCACGCTCAGCTTGATAATGCTCTGAATTCAAGCCCAAGAAAGACCACAACTCAAACAAGGTTGGCTGCTCACTGTGAATCCTGCAGAGCAACAACTTGTCCAGTTTTGTTCAAGGGAGATTTAGGGCTGAAACTCCACAAACTATTACTGGTGAGCTGGGTCTAGGTGTACATCCAGGCCAGTATCTTATCCATGGACTTCCTGCATGGCAAATCATACCTGCCTGAGGATAGCCCTGCCAGCTCCAGCAGCACAAAGCCGGTGACTGTGTGGCTCCTGCTGAGCTGTGATGCCCTGCAGTCTGGGTTCTGGCAGCCAGCTGGCACAAGGGGTACATCTGCATCAGTCCTTGGCACCCCCAGATCTTTGCCACAAGCAGCTGTGTCTCTGTACTGCAGCACACCACAGCCACCCGCACCCCTCAGCTGGACAACGGGATAACCCTTAGGCACAGTGCAACAGTGGAACTCAGCTTCGCCGCTGCCTCCACGGCCAAAATGCTGCAGGACTTCCCCATGGCCCCATTCAGACCAAGTTATTAGGGAAAGAAGCAGCAATGTCTCAGAGATCTGAATTTCCCCAGGTCTGGCTGCCTGTTTCACAGAACCAGGCAGTGAACTCCAGCACTGCTTCCCACAGGGAATGTCTGTGGTAGGGCTGGAGCCCTGCTGGGAAGCAGAATCCCCCACCAGTTACCCACCCTTCAGACAAAGCCGGAGGAAAATGGATTTCAGCAGTTCCACAGCTCACAGAAATACTTGTGGATGCTCCTGTAAGGATCTGCCTAACGAACAGCCATAACCTCTCTCTCAAGTTCATTAGGCTTTTCTTGCACTCAGAACACCAGCCACAGCTCCTGCAGGATACTGTGCTCTTGTCGGGTGAAGTATTTCCCAGAGTCATGGCTTTCCTTGCAGCCCACCATGGGTTGTGCCCAGGGTTGACTCCAGCTAGGAGACTGAACTCAGCAGTTCAGCTGAGTTCAACTTACGGACTGCAGAGCCGTAGCTCCCAGAATTCCTCAGGGTGTGGGTCTCCTCAGGATGGCTTTCTTCCCTAATGAGCAATAACAGACTCATGAACAGATTTTTGAAATTGCAGAAGTGGAAACCACAGGAGGAATAACTGACTCACTGAGGAAATCTTATTAATGTGTTCAACAGAGCCTTGGGGTGGAGGCAGGGGCAAGTTAAGGCTTTCAAAGGAAGTGTGGGAGAACCTCTCCAGACCAGCTGCCTGCCTTGTGCTCAACCCTCTGACAGTGTTGGAGACACCTCCAGCTGTGACCAGTCTCTTGGGGAGAATTTCTAGCCCATGTTTAGGAGGGAAATGTGCTACTCCTCTGGCTGGTGGGAGCAGATGTTTGCTCCAGCCTATTCCTCGGGTCAAAGCAACCTCCAGCTGGGTTAGATCCAGTCCCAGCTCCTGGGCTGTCCTGAGAGCTGTTTACAAAGAAGAGGATCCAGAGCTGCCCGAAGGAGGAAGGGCAGGCTCTTGCCCCATAAACCAGCACAAACACACGCCAGGCAGAAGCTTTTGGCCTGATTTGCTCACGACCTTTGCCGTGGTCCATCCCTCAGGCAGCTGGAGCCTGCTTGCCGGTGCTGGATCTGTGTTTCCTTGTACACACAACAACGGTACACTCCAGTCAGCTCCAGCCCTGCCTTTATGCTGCTTTTCTCAGGCAGGGGATGTTTTTAGGGGTTTAATATTTAATCTGCACCCTACTGAAGAGGAGAACTTGTAGAGGTTACAAGAGCCTCGGAGATGGCTGCTCAAGGTCCTCATCCTTCCCAGGCTCTGTGTGCCTCCAGCCTGGGAGGTTTTCAGAAGGCCAGTGATGTGAAATCCAGGGATGTGAATCCGTATGAAAAGCCACTTGCCAGAAATGATGAAAGGCACATGATGAACATACCCCTCCAGGCAGAAGAGCTGCACTGGAAGCACATGGAAGAAGGAAAACGGGGAAGTTTTGAATTTCTGGGCAGTTTTCTGCGGAAACACACTGCTCTGGGCAGGAGCAGCCATGTCCAACAGTGAGCTCTTGTGGCCCCAGGCACTGCCACAGCAATGCCAGTTCCCCTGGTCTCACCAAGGCTGTGGGACCAGCTCTGTTCCTCCTTATGCATGGGATCAGGGTCTCCCTTTTCCCAAGGCTGCAGAAATGGGGATTATCCAACAGGTCCCGCTTGATGCCTGGAGCCAGCCACTGTCCTCTGTGGAGCAGCCCTGCCCTGGCCCAAACAACCCTGGTGTTCTCCAAAGGACCTTTCCTGAGCCCATCCTCCCTACTGCTGGTCCCTCACCATCATCAAATAACCACGGATGGATCTGTCGTGAAAGCCCTTGGGGGCCAAGAATCCCTATATCCCAATCCCAAATGTTCCCTACTGCCCTTCCTGCAGGCTGTGCCATCCCCAGGGCTGCCTGGTGAGATCCAGCACATCGAGCTGCCGCCTCCCACCCAGCAGCCCCAGCCAGGAGCTCCAAGCCTGCAGCTCCCAGTGAGATGCAGAGATCTCCATCCAAGGGCTGCTGCAGCACTTGGAAGTTTTCCTGCAAGCGTGGAAATGGGGAGGGAGGGCTGGACCACGAGGATGAGAAGTGCCCAGAGAACAAGCTGGGGTGAGCCAGTGCTTCAGCAGATATTACTAATACACATGTACAGGCATTCTGAAATAATGAGCTATTCCTGAGCTCAGCTTCCCCGTGTGATCCTGACTGTGTCAGCTGATGGGAAAAAATCTCTTTGTGGAAGAAACAGCTGTTCCTTGAAAAAGCCTGGGACTGTGCAGGCCATCCCTCGCCTCTGGGCTCAGCCAGCCTGGAGCCAGCTGTGTGTGAGGGATGGGTGAGGACAGAGCCTTGTGTATCCTGGAGGGAAGGTGGAGGAAGGACCAAACTGAGATTTGGTTGAGATGTTTGGCTGGGTGGAGGCTCCCTGTCCTGATCTTAGATATGGACTGCAATCTAAACACAGTCCCCCTGTGTTGAAGGGAGGTGTCCTCCCTTTCCCAGCATACACCAAGAGTGTCCATCTGCTTTCTCACGCCAGGGAGAGGAGAGTGTTTGGAAGGGGAGAGTCCAGTGCAGGACCAGGCTGTGAGGACATCGTACGGCTGCACTCATCCCAGCTGTCTCCAGTTTCCATCAGGGACTAAAGGTGCTGGTGTTTCCCCCTTTCCCAAAAGGAGTCACAAAGCTGGTTTTATGCCCACTGTAAAACCTCTTGTTTTTTTAAACTCTCGAAGCAGTGCTGGAAAACACAGTGCTTGATTGTCACTTTTATTGTTCCCTGGGCTTCGTGCCATGTCTGTCCTCACCTCTGGCTTTCTGAACAATGCCTGAACTTTCTGAACTAAAAAATAAATATATAAAATCAGCTTATTTTAATCTGTTCAACATATGCTGCCCTTTAATTTCTATGCTGTACTTAGGGGATATGGTAGAAAGAGGAACCAATTGTTTTCATATCTCCCCCACATCTTTCCACTGAGTCTCCTCTCCCTCTTCCCCTTTTCTGAGCCAACATTCCTGTATGATCTTTTGTCATCTGCAAATGCTCTTGCCCTTTTCATCTGCAGCCACTGAACTTTGCCATCTTGGCTGTGTCTTCTCCAAAACTCAGTGATTAGTGCAGCCATGGCTCCGTCCCAGCAAGGAGCCCAAACTGAAGCTGTCTCTGCAGTAGGCAATGCCTCCAGAGCCTGTGACAGCTGCCTGTGGTCAACAGTGGCCAGTGACACCTGACCTGTACCAGCCGTGGTGTGGCAGCAGGACCAGGGCAGTGACCACTCCCTGTGCTGGGCACTGCTGAGACACCTCCAGTCCTGGGGTCAGTTCTGAGATCCTCACAACAAGACAGACACGGAGGGGCTGGGGCATGTCCAGGGAGGGGAACAGAGCTGGGGAAGGGGCTGGAGCCCCAGGAGTGGCTGAAGTATCTGGGAAAGGGGGTCAGCCTGGGGAAGAGGAGGCTCAGGGGGGCCCTTCTGGCTCTGCACAACTCCTGACAGGAGGGGACAGCCAGAGGGGTCGGGCTCTGCTCCCAGGGAAGAGCGACAGGAGGAGAGGGAACAGCCTCAAGTTGTGCTAGGGGAGGTTCAGATTGGGTATTAGGGAAAATTTCTCCATGGAAAGGGTGGTTTGGCACTGGCACAGGCTGCCCAGGTAGTGATGGAATCACTATTCCTGAAAGCGTTCAGGAAACAAGTAGGCTTAGAGTATTTGGGGATGTGGTTTAGTGGTGGCCTTGGCCGAGCTAGGGTAATGCTTGAATTCAAGGATCTTAGCTGTCTTTTCCAACCTAAACAATTTCATTATAGATGGGCAGCCTAAAAAGCACTAGAAAACAGAGGACTGGGCTTTGGAAACCCTGGGGTCATTATCCAGATCTTCTGCTTTGGTGGCATTGAGGTGAGCAGGTCCATGGCACACAGTAATTTCACCTATCAAATATCATCTTTCTTGGGTATTTCAGCCCCAAGGGCAGCACATCTCCTGCCAGCAGTGGTGGTCATGGGCTGAGGCCTGGGATGCACCTATGGCACAAGTATAAGTGGCCAACAGGAACCTGCAGGTAACCAGTTGCCCCCACTCTACTGAAAACTTGAACTGGAGCCTTTGGGGGTCTCTGAATTTCCCTGTGGTGTGTTCTCTTTTCTAGGACAGGTCTGAATAAGGCCATCTTTGACTAGGCATGATGGAGTTTCCTTCGAAGGAGGTGTTGGATGTCACACCCATGGTCGATGATGAGCGTGGGCAGAGGAAATCCCAACCAGCCTCTGGCACACAGGAGAGAGGTGAAACAGCCCTGGACTGCGGTCCCACAATATGTCCAGCCTCCACTTTTCCTGGCTGCAGCAGCCAGAGATACTCAGGGCTCAGTCCCCTTTGCAGTGTGACAAATCCCAGCCCTGGGGCTGGGCTGCTGGAGAAATCTATGGTTTTTTCTTCTCCATCCTGCCAAGGCAGCTCTAAAATACCATCTCCATCTCCTGGGGCTGGGTATGTCCCTGGCTGCAGGCACCAGCACTTTGGTTTCCAGAGGCTTAGAGAAGAAGGCAGTACGTGAAGCCGGAGACGGGGCAGACCCTGAGAGCTCAGACCAGCGTACCCAGTCTCAGGATATGAATTTTGGGTTTGGGTGAGCATTTCTTCCAACCCAAGAGGAACAGAAACTCCCTCTCACTGCCGCAGCTTTTTCTGCTTTCTGGTAGTCTTGATCCTTCCCAACTTGCTCATTCCAGAGGAGGTGCCCATGCTTTTGGAAAACAGGCCCTGGTCCCCGCAGCTGCCAGTGGGTACCGCGGGCTGCCCGCCCTGGGTGGGGCTCATACAAGCAGATGTCACCTCGTCCCCATGATTAGCCAACTGTCCTCTCGCCACCGACGGGACATTTCACAGAGGGGGTTGGAGGAGAGGAACTGCCCGCAAGGGAGACGCCAAACCCAGGAAACACAAAAATTACGCTTAAAATAAAAAGGTCTCGTGCCTTTTTGCTCGGCAGCAGCTCCAGGGGCAGCCAGGGCTCGATTTTCCCCAGCAAACTGAGCAAGGAAACAGCACCCTGAGAGGGGAATAACCATAACAAAGGAAACACATTCCTTCTGCCTTTCAGTTTGTCTTTCCTCAAAGTGATAACTGAGTGCTGGTTAAGTTGGTTCACCCACAACATTTTAGGTTGAGTGGTCCTGGGCAGCAGGGACATGGCCAGGAAAGGCACCGGCTGTCACATCCTTTGTTCAATGGTGGGGCAGGGAGGTAAGGCCGTGGGATGTCCTGCCCCAGTGTGAACTAACGGGGGCTGCCAGGGGTCAGAGCACAGCCCCCGTGGTCCCCCTGACCAGGCAGAGTGAGACTGGGGCACTGCCAGCACCCACACCCAGAAATACATCTGCAGAAAAACTGGTCACCCCAACCCATGAACAGAACAATTGCTGGGGACAATCTGACCCTGTTTTGGCAAATTTCTTTACTCAGTCAAAAATATCCTTCTCTAAGTGTATTAGTCAAGCCCAACAGAGAATGTGTGCAGGAGGAGAGTGGGAGGTGGGGGTAACACTGCATCCGTGAACTGCAGAGGACAGGAGCTTCAGGGGCTCCCAGACAGCTGCCACTGAGCTATCACTGGCACCAACAACATCTCAGTCTCATCTCTAGCTCCTGAGGGGTCCACAGGCATGGGAACCCTGGAGGAGAGGCCGGCAGGCACGGCATGGCAGCATGTCAGAGATGATGCCCCGTCAGAGTGCAGGAGCCAAAGCAGGAGGAGCACAAGCACAGCAGCTGTGTAGGAATACCTGGGAAGTGCCAGAGGGATTGGATTTAATTTGCTAATTGGTAATGAGGACTCTGATACGTGCTGAGCCAGGCAGGGAGGGAGGCAGGGAGGGGAGAAGAGACTCCTGCCCTGGTGCATCTTGCAGCAGCGGTTCTTCAGCACCTCGTGCTCAGCAGCTCTGCAGGAAGGTGCTGTTCTGCCAGCCAACCAAGGTTTATCTCCCTCCCTACCTGCCAGGGCCACTGGCCAAGGGAGAGCTGGCAGCACAGAGAAGAAGCAGGTTGTGGAGGCAGAGCCATGGCACTGTCCCAGCTCAGTGACAAAGGACACATTGGGAGCAGTGCAGCATATGGTTCTGAAGGAGCTCCCCCCCAGGCAGCAGAAAGTTTCTGCCCTCACCAACCCGGATTTTCTCCCCAAAACTGAGTGTAATGACCCAAAATCATCCTTCCCCTCCTTGATGCCCTGTGGCTGCCTATTCTCAGCATCTGCCAGCAGCTCCATCCTCAAAAATATTGTGGCACCCTGGGCCTGGGTTTGTCCTGCCACATCCTGTCCCCAACATGCTCCTCTCCCCGTGTCCCCAGGGCAGCTCCCAGTGTTGGAAAACATACCAGTTTAAAAAATATTTTATATAACTTTAGCCAGGTTTGTTCACCTTTGCCCCGGGAAAGGGAACTGAAGCTTTCTTTCCAGGACGTTTCCTCTAGGTGAGGCCTGATGGACTTGAGAGGAATAGCGGATTTGTCTTCACAAACAAGCTGTGGGTTTGCTGGTAGATAAAACCAGCACTGAGAGATAAAAGAAACAATGGGAAGGATTACACTGACTGAAGAATGGAAAAAGATATTTGCTTTTACAAATAAGCTTTAGGTTTGCTGATAAATGAAATTAGACATTGAAAGATGAAAGAAACCATGAGGAAAAACCCTAAATTCCATAAGAATTAAAAATTAAAAGGGAGGGTTATACATTAGAGGGAAATCTCTGGTATCAGGTGTATTGGGAAGTCTGTACCTCTCAAGTACCTCAGCCAATGGGGAAAGAGAGAAGGGAAATGCAGCCGGGAAATTAGGATGAAAAGGAGGCTGCATCCGCCAAAAATTGGAGAGACCCCAGGGGAATGCCCCATGGCCTCTCCCTTTATTGGAATAAAGTAAAAGGACTCCTCTGTCTCCTTTTTGGACATAAACCTCTGATACTTGTGGATTACTTTTCCTAACAGACTTAAGGCACCAACAGACTGGGAGTAGCCCATAGATACCCAGAAAGATAAAAGGCCATCAACAGAACACCAACGGAACATCAGCGGCCATCTACCAACACCTACTCCAGACTCTGCCTCTGGCAGAGTTGGAGACATCTTCTCCAGAAAGGACTTATAAAAAATTGAAGAATGAAGATCTAATTTACATCAGAGGTGAGGATATTCAGATCCAATGGGAAACTGAATACTGGGGGTCAACTCTGGACCAATGAACTTTGAAACAGTGCATCTCTATGGGTTTTGACTGTATAAAGTTTGGGGGAAATCTTGTAAAAGCATGTGTCATGGAATGATTCTCCCTGCACACCAGGCTATGTGTGGATGAGATGATTTCTGTGGTACATCCTGGCCAGATAATAAAATAATGCCTTGACTCTCTAATATAAAAATGTTGTTGGAGGGTTTTTGTTTTTCCCACAGTTTCAGTGACACCAGGGCAGCAGGAGAATATCCACAAGCAGGAGAGTCCCAGTGGCATCCCAGGCTGGCTCCAGGCTCTCTCTGTGGGGTGATGTCTGCCATGGCTGTGGGAGGATAACAAATACTGCCTGCACTCACAAGCCTCTGGCAGGAAAAACCCATGGCTGGAAGGCTCCAGTGCCAGGCTAACCCGAGCACTGGGTTTGTACCTCTCTGGGTGTCTCTGCAGGGAGCCCTGGAGCACAGCCCACGTGTGGCTCCCAGCCACCAAGCATCCCTCCCACACTGCATGCCCATCTCACCAAGCATCATGCCTCCAAAATTGCCTCTCCAGGATATGTCAGCTGTTCCAGGCCCCCATTTGCAAACCAGCTTCCCAAAAACCAGGAGTGGGATATGGTGGGAGGTTGGTGTGCTGGCTCTCAGTGTCTGCTTCCAAGAGCTCTGAGATGCAGTGTAGGCACAGGCTCTGTGCTGGGAAAACCACATTGGCTCCTCCTAGAAATACAAACCCTGTGACTGGGGACTGAAAATCCACAACAGCACTGCACGTGCAGCCAGTGGGTTGCTGAAGGGTGCCAGGGGGGAAGGGGGCATCCCATGCAGAGCCCATCCAATGCCCAAGAAATTCCTGCCTTTTCCATGGGTGAAGGTGGAACCAGACAGTGATGCCACAATGGAGAGAATCTCCCAACCCAACAGCAGGAGCCACATGACTTCCACCAGTAACTATGGTAACCCAGAGCAAATAAATGCTATTTTCAAACCATGGGCAGAACCTCCTTGTGGGGAGCCCTGGCTGATCCCCACTGCCAGCTGAGTTCTGGGAGCCAGCATGGATGCCCTGTGGAAGGAAGGATGAAGACCAGCCCCACACAGTGTGCAGTCACTCTCCTCCTGCACACATTCTCTGTGGATAGGGCATTTCAGGAAAAGGATGGCAGAAAAAACGCAGCTTCTCTCCACACCATTCCAAGGAGCTGAAGAAACTCTAGGAACACGGATATTTTCCCAGCTGCATTCACACAGAAGCATGGTGTGGAAAAGAGGAGGATCAGAGGGTTTACATAGGATAGGAAAGTCCTGGACAGAGAGATGAGAAGGGAAAGAGATTAGATCAGGGTAGATGGGGGTAGGATAGGATAGGATAGGATAGGATAGGATAGGATAGGATAGGATAGGATAGGATAGGATAGGATAGGATCGGATCAGAGGCCCCTGATTGCCTCATCGGGAAGTCCAGCAGTGGGGAAATCTCAGGTAAGAGTTAACAGCTCAGGGTGGGCATCAGCTAATTAAGACCCAAATAGAGCAAGAGAAACCCCTTTTGCAAATGGCCCAAAGTCTTGACTCGGGGAGGGAGGAGGAGCCGGGGGATGGGCCCCCAAGGCCATGACTCCTGCCCTGTGGTTTTGGTTATACACTGCAGGAGACACTGAATGAGGAAATGCTCCACAGGGTTTGCTCCGTGGCTGGCCAGCGCGCTGCCGAGGCCAAGAGCAATGCATCCACTGCCAAACCTGCATTTCTCATTTGCAATCCCAGCACCAGCTCAGCTCTGCTGAGTCTATCAGATCTCCAGACTGAAAGCCCACTTGGGCTTGTCCTGAGCTGAGCTGTATTTTTAACACCTAAACACAAATTCCCTCCCCTGGTACCCAGGGGGCCAGAGCATTCCCTGCCTGTCCTGCAACAATGCAATTCCATGCTGACATCTCTGTACCCAGACCTGTCCTGCAGGGGCAGGGTGCTCCCAGCTGGCTTCACAGACACCTTCCACCTTGCTTCATTACATGGGCAAAACCACTAGCATTGCCATGGCTTTTAGAAATAGATCCCCTGGCAAACAACTCTCCAACTTGCCAAAACCATCTGGGTCAGGGCAGGTCAGCAGACCTGGAGTCCCATATGTAGCATGGAGCAGACAGTGTCCAGCTCCTGCTCACCAGAAACAGCTGACAGAAGCTGGAGCCCTCTGAAATTGCTTTCCAGGGTGTTTGGTCCATGCACAGACAAGGCCCAGGGCAGCAGGAGAGTCATCTGCCATGAGGCCACTCAGAAAATACCCCTCAAAAGGTGGTGGCACCTCTCGCCTGCACCTGCTGGAAAGCCCACTTCATCCCTCTGCTCCTTCCTTGGCATGGGAATATGCAACCCAAAATCTCTCTTAGGCTGGGTTTGGTTTGGTTTGGTTTGGTTTGGTTTGGTTTGGTTTGGTTTGGTTTGGTTTGGTGTGGTGCCGTGCCATGCCATGTGGTGAATCCAGCTCAAAAGGAAAAGGCAGCACTGGAGGTGCCACCTCACATCCCCCTGGTGAATGTGGGCGCGTTGGTGCCAGCCTGGCGCCGGGACGAGGGGGTGAGTGCTGGTTGCTGTGGGAACAGGAATCCATTTGGGTTGTTCTGCATCCAGGCTCTGTCCCTTTGCCTTTGATGTTGTGTTCACCTCCCAGTTTGCATTGAATTTTGTTCCTCCTTCCGTTGCCCTTTCCCTGAGGAAGAAATGCCCCAGCATCTCCACAAGGCAGAAGCAGAATTGGCATGAGAGCCTTGGTGTCCCTGCTGAGGGGTGGCAGGGGGGCAGTGACATCCTGGGGAGGGCTGGCTGCATGCAGCAACCATGGGGCCAGAACGGAGCCAGGTTTGACTGAGATCCCCCAGTCAAGGATGCCATCGCTCCCGGGCCTGCAGGCGCAGCTGCAGCAGCAGTGCCACTGGTGGTGGGAATGCCGCGGTGCCTTCAAACAGCACTGTTGTGGGAAGGACTTAAGTTACTCTTGGGTACCTGCTGCAACACACCAGGCATGACAGGGAGCCCGGCGAGGTCACATGTGCTGTTGTCACTAGTATCCAATTAGTCCTTCCCCTCCTCTGGCCCACAGGGGCTTTGTGCATCCTTGTGTCCACTCACTCCACTGATCACAGCCATACCTGGGCCACCAATGTGGCTTCACAGGCATCTCAGGAGGATGCTTGGCACACGGTCCCTCCATTGGCCTGGTCAGCCCAGGGGGTTGTGGAGAGAGTGAGGAGGGCTGGGCAGTCCCGGTGGGTGAAAGGAGGTGGATGCTCTCGTTTCCAGCACCCAGACCTTCCCTCTGTGCAAATCCTTAAGAGTGTTGGCATCAGGATGTGCAGGGGGAACCACACTGACTCCACCATGACCTCCATGGCTCCACCTGTGTAGGAGGAGGCTGAATAAATACATGCCACAGGGAAAATGTAAAATGCAATGTTTTGAAAGGAAATTTTGTTGCCAAGAGCTTTAAAAAATATCCTTGCTGTGAATCAGCAATTTCAGGTGAAACCCAAACAATTTCTTGGACATTTAGTGCTGGAGAACTGAGACCCAGAGACATTGAGTCCCAAATGAAGAGCATGGGAGGAGGAGAAGGAAGGAGAATAGGGCTTGGATCAAGGTGCTGGACCACAACGCAGGGGCAAGGAGACTCCCAGCATCCCGCAGCTCCAAAGGTGGAGGGAGGGAAGCTCGGCCCTCGGGCCCCGTTGCTCAGCCTCTCCGGAGACACGGCATCCCCACAGCGTCACCACCGCCGCAACTCGTGAGCTCACAGCTACAAGGAGGCTCTTTGTTCGCCGGGATGGCCACTGGCCGGCAGATGGAGAGAGGAGCGGGGATGGGGCCGGATGATCTGTGGGAAGCCGCCAGCTGGGAGGGGCAGCAGGGCTGGGGCTGCGGCTGGCGCGGAGCCGGCACAGGAGGAGGAGACGGCAGCATCACGGTGTGTGCGGCGACGGAGCCGCTCCACCGGCAGCCAGGGCTGCCCACCGGGACCCGGGAGAGGCACAGGGAGGCAGCGGATGCAGGCAGAGGGGGAAGAGCATCCTTTAGGGGCCCTTAAAATCCACCCTGGGCCCTGGGTCCCTGCTCCAAATATTGTTGCTGGTGCTCCTCCAGTCTGTTGGTGTCCCTGGGGCTTTGAAGCTCTCATCCAACAACATGACAGCACCCATCACCCACAGATAAATTCCATGGGGCAGATATCTGGGCTTATCCCTGCCAGCCAGGATGCTCATGTCACTCTCTGTCTGGGCTCTGCACCTTGCAAGGTCCCCTCATTGCAGCCAGGCCAGGCACAGTGTTGGGGGAGATGCCCACTCCAGGTGAGGGCTGGTGGCAGCATGGCCAGACCCAGCCCAGGTGAGCACCAGGAGGGCACAGACCTGAGCATCAGTGTGGGATGAGGCACCAGGGGCCAGGCCCCATCTCCCCTCACCAGCCCAAATCTGGTGAACAAACTGCTGATGCTGCCAGTGGCCTGAGGGTGAGAAATTCACTCAGTGACCAATTGCTCTGGACCCTAGAGGCAGGGATTGTCCTGTGATAGTGAAAAGTTAATTTGAGCTGCTGGAAACACTGCTAGCAGTGACAGCCACCACCACAGAGTGATGACAACAATGACCACACTGAAAAAGAACACGTCCCAGGGTGGAAAAGCAGCAGTGGGGGGAGTGGTGCTGGTGGTGGCAGTGATGATGATTGTGGTGCTGGTGGCAGTTATGATGGTGGCGGTGGGGATGCTGGTGGCAGTGGTGGTGCTGCTGGTGACAGTGCTGGTGGCAGTGGCGGTGGTGACAGTGGCAGTGTGCTCCACACATGGGACGCACAGCCCTGCACCCACCTCTGCCAGGGCTCAGGACAGGGTCCTCCTCTGTGGCTCTGACCCCCAGCCCACTGCTCCTCTCTGTGCCTCCAGCCATGTGCTGGATGTCCCCATGAGGAGCTGGTGACAGTCTGCCACAAGACAGTCTCCCTGTCAGAACCAGCGTGCCCTGCTGCCAGTTCCCAGCACATGCCAGCCACCTCTGCCCACTGAAGTGCCAGCCCCCTTTGTGCTCAAGCAGCAGCAAGGAATTTGCCAAAGTAAATCCTATCCTCAGCTTTCCTGTGGGCTCCAACAAGGCTGAGGTGGCCAGAAAAGTGGCAACACGGGGAAGAGGCAGGTGGCCCTTGAGTAATTAAGAGACTTGGTGTTTTGGGACATGGAAAGCTCAGCCAGATTTGTGGCAGCAGGAACTGTTAATGACCCCCGAAATCCTGGTTAACAGAGTGGCATGAGTCACCCTTCCAGGATGGGCTGTAGGAGCATCCCCCTGGGATGTTTTGGGATGGGGCTGGCTCAGGGGAGTGCCTGCAGGAGAGAGCAGGTGGCAGAGCCTATGGAGGGATGACACCACGGTTCAGACCTAGCCCACCCACTCACCTCTGGCCTAGGGAAAAGGATGGGCCAGAGGCTGGTTGTCACATCCAAGGGAGCAGGATCGATGGATAGGATGGGAGTAGAACTCCAACAGATGCTACTGGTACTGGACCCTCGGTGGATGTGGAGTGCAGGGGCTGGAAAGCCCTAGAAGGGACCCCAAGCCAGCAAGGCCTCATGGGCACAGCTGATGCCTCGTGGGAAGCTCACAACAGGTCACCACAGCTCAGGGGACAGGGCCTGACAGGAAAGCGGGCACAGCATGCAGGCAAGGCACAGGGCAGGTGGCACACGGCACACAGGATGTGCTGCGGAGAACATGGCATCAGGGTCACGGCACACGGGACACAGGACACGGCACGGGGAACACGGCACATGGCGATGGGATGCAGCGGGGGAGATGCGGCACCGGAACACGGCACACGGACAGGGGGATACGCGGCAGGAGCCGCGTCCTGGGGTCAGGTAACGGGGACACGGCCGGGGCGGGACACGACACGACACGGGGACAGGACACACGGACACGACACGAACATCACCGGGCCGAGGCAAGGCCGCCGCCATGCGGGCGGGGCCGTGACGGGACACGCCCCTTATGCTAATGAGAGCTGA
>VXBC01001387.1:54722-70228 GCA_013399945.1 Ploceus nigricollis | reverse complement strand
CCCCTCCATCCGGCCTCTCGGGGGCAGCGGAGGGTCCGTGCCGGTGACGTCACCGCCGGCGGAGCCCCCGGGGCCACGTGACTGCGGCGGCGCCGCCCGAGCCGTCCCCCCTCACCCCCCTTCCTCCGGGCAGCCGCGGGTCGGGGTCTCCCCGGTGGCCCCGCGGGGCGCGGACGCGGTGGTGGTGGGGTGTCGTGCCCCCGGCGCCGGCTCCCCGCGGAGTCCCTGGGGCCCTGCCTGCCCTGGCCTCCGCGACGGCGGCGCTTCTCCCACTCTGAATCGGACGTGGTTGGTGTCTAAACCATTCCCGGATAACGCAAGACCAGTTTTTAACGCGATTAAACGTAAATGTGCCGTCGTTTGGCGGGCAGTCCGCCTTATAGACGTTAGTGCCATTGCAGGCAATGGACGGGCTCCTGATCTGCCCCGTGGAACGGGGATGCCGGGGCAGGGGGAAGCCCTGCTCCATGGCCCTCCCTCTGCGTCTCCAGGCAGCGAGCTCAGTGCGGTGTAAATTGGGTCATCCTGCGGCACTGCTCTCCCCACTGAAGGAGCGCAGATGTAGGGATCGTAAATGCTGATTTACACCAGAAAGACCATCCTTTAATGTATTGTCTCTCAGAGCCTTGTTAAACCTCCTACAGAAGGTGACTGCTGTTCCTGCACAGTGTTTGCTGGTCTCTGGTGGGTGCAGACCTGCTGTTCCCTTTGGGATCTAACATGGTGAAGGCTTCAGCTGGTTTTTTTCCCAAATGCGGGTGTCACAGTAATTGGGAATAAAGCAATTAGGATCCAATCTGACTTTTCCTTCTGAAGGCTTAGCCCATGTCTCCACAGACATAAACATACTTACTGGTCTTTGGCTCCCTTCTAGTACGGAGTTGGTTGTAGCTCAAGCTGTGTAAGTGCTGTTGAGGTGCTTGGGATAACATTGTGTTAATATGGCCTCTGGGGTGGTGGCTGGGTCTGCAGGATGGATTTTGGGAAGCTGCTCTTGACTGAGGAGTGTGGGAGATGAAATCATGCAAAGAGCCAAGTAGACAGTGAATTAAAACTAGTGTTCAAGAGGAAGCTGTCTAGCCATGCTGCTGTGGGCACCATGGACTGGTTCCACACCAGCCATGTTTGTGACTTTAATTTTTGATAAAACAAAAGCTTGGTTAGGTATTATTTAGTCTTGCTTAGTTTGTACCCGATGGTGGGATGCAGATGTCCGTGCTGAGGGCAGTCAGTAGCCTGCCACCTTCGATTTCAGACATTGTACTCACACTTGACAGGTAAAAATTTTCCTGACCAAACTCAATGGTTGAGATGCGGTAGGAGCCGGAGTTGGGACTGCTGATCTACCTGCCTCTTGGCTACTGAAGATAATGGAGGAAGAAACTAAGACCTAGTTACTTGTTGAAAAAATAGTCAGCAGTTCACTGCATTTTGCAAAATGGTCCTAAATGGTGAGCTTTCCTTCCAAGAAAGGAGTTGCTGGTTTCCTCTTACACAATGAATTTTGGAAGCAAAAGAACATGGCTGTATGGCTTCAGACACCATGTTTGTGACGAGTGAGTGTGCTTCAGCTGAAACATCAGTGAGGGATGCAGGCTTGAGTCAGCGCTTTAACAGGAATTTGGAGTGGTGCTGGCATGTCTGAACCAGAACCTTTCCTAGAAGCTGCAGCATGACAGCATGGTGCTGTGGGATTGCAAGGGGAAGGTTTGAGTAGGGGAGTGCAAAGTCAGTGCATAAGCTGTATTGATGAAGGTTTGGTATCTGTTGTGTTGCATCCAGTTTGTGAGAGGTCCTTGATGCAGAATCTGTGTCAAGTAGTCCTGGATTCTGTGAGCTCAGAGGTCTATCCTGACCTCAGTGGTGTTGCAATACCAGCAGATCTGAGCCATGCAGGTACTCTTGCCAGGGCCAGTGATGTGTTCAGGTGCTGGACAACAGATTATAAATACTGCTGATGGGAAATTGTTTCTTAGATGTGGCTGTTCAGTGAAGTAGTTTGTATTTTTAAGGCAATATGGCAGAGGTGTCAACATAGGATAAACTAAAACTTGCAGTGTTGTGTAGCTTTTGTAACAGGTATGTTGCATCACAGCATGTTCTGATGGTAGTTGTTAAAAAAAAACCCCGATTTTGAAGTAAGGAGCTAAATCTGGACAAGCAGTGTAAAACTTTAAAATTGTCCTGGATCAGTGTTAATTAGTGCAGTGAATCATGTCTGACTCATGCTATATCTAAAGATCACATTCTTGTGGAGCTTGTAGTTCCAAGACGTGTTTCTAGTAAACATGTTCAGGTTCTGTACTTTCCAGGCTAGTTTGATGTGGAAACAAGCAATTTGGAGCAGTCCTGTATGCTACGTGAGCATTACTTGCTGATGGTAAATAGATAGCAGAACTTGTTCTGGTCAGCAAGAGACAAGAGCAGGCTGCTGTGACCTTGGCCATCTTTGAGCCTGTCTGTTTATTTGCAGATTACAACTTGTTCTCATTGCTGCAGTTCCTTATTTCCCGTGTGTGAAATGTGATGGGTCAGGTGCTGTTGAGTGATTAAATTATTGTAGCTTTTTCATGTGATTTGAGCACACCAGAATGGACAAATGTGGTGTTGGGCAGAGCTGTCTGGTTCTGTGTGTGCTGGTGCTCTATGCAAAGCTGTCACAAGTGTGCCCACTGTACCCTCCACGGTGAGACTGTTGCACTGTCAAGCAGCTGGAAGATTGCTCATGAAGAGAACTTTAACCACTAGTGTTAAATTAGTCCTGTGTCTTCTAATTTTTGCTGCAGTGAAATAGTACTTTTGTTTTAAACTAGGGCTTTAGATATCATAGCAGTTGGTTGGCTTTTAAGAGACCTCCATGGTGAAATAGCTGGCTCGGGAACATGTAGTTTGATGCAGCTGACAGCCCTGCACAGTCTGATTCTGGAAGGCATTATGACTATAAACAGCTTGCATCCTCAAAGGCAAATGGCACCTGTGCTTCCCAAAATACTGTCTGAGAGGTGGGGAGGTGGAGCAGGAGAGCTGCTTGCAGGTAAAAATGAAATGGTGGAGTGCAGCTCAAGGTAATTTTCTGCTCCAAATGAGGGTGCGTGTGATGTGGGCAGGTGTGTGAGCTACCAGACTGTCTGCAGTAGAGATTAGCTTAAGCTTTTGTCCTTTACAGCAGGTAAAGCAGTGGATGGCTAAGACCTAAGTGCTGTAACAGAAGTGAGGTAGGCAATGTTTCTACAGCTTGAGAATGAGGGAAGGCATCTCAACAAGGGCATAATTTCCTCTCAGTAAATGCCAGTCTTGAGAACATCTGAAAATGAGATGGATCATCAGTATAAACCATTTGCTCTGCAGAACATGGCTTAAGCAATTATGCTGCAGTTTGTACTGTGGCTTCCTGATGGATCCCTGTGTCACCCTGGAGTCACTACACAGCCTGCAGGTGCTTCCCCTGTGGTAGAAACACTGGGTGCAGCAGTGGACAAGAATGACAGCTGCCTCAGGATCTCTTGGTCAGCTTTTTTCCTTCCTAGAACTGGCCTCTTCCATCTCCAGAGCCTGACTGGTTGTACACAGATGTTGCAAAGTGAACAGCATCCCAGCCTGACCAGGCTGTTGGGTGCTCCTTGAAGCAATGGTTTACAGCAGTGTGTGCTTCTCCAGTGAGGCATAACCAGCTGCACTCACTTCCTTCAGACTGTGAATCCTGTGAGCATGAGGCTTCTGGTCAGGCTGCTCTGGCCACAGGAGTGTCTGCTGGGTGCAGACAGGGGACATGGGCTGTCTCATGCCACAGCAATGGGGCAGCAGAGCTGTGGGTACTGCTGAGTGCTCTAAGCTCCCCTGAGACCTGCTGGTTGGGAAGGGGTCTTGCTAAGTGGATTAACACAGTGCTCTGCCAGTCAGTACCTGGAATACACTGGTCACCTGGTTTGTGAAACGGGTCATCTTTAAGGTGCTGAGAGGGAGCCTCTATGATGATAAAGATATGTAACAAGTGGCTGGATGGACTTTGCTGCTTGCAGAAGGACAAGCCTGTGCTCTGTGGTATAAGTGCTTTACCATACTTAAAAAATCAAAGAGCTCTGTGTCCTCTGTCAGACAATCCAGAGTGCCAGTTGAAGCAGCTCTTGGACAGTTGACTGGCAGATCCTTTATTTTTCTTGAACTGCTGCTATTACAGCAATGTCTCAAGGAGCTGGTGGTTTTTTTAAGTTTTTAAGTTCTCAGATGTACTGACCCAAGGCTAAAAGGCCTGCCAGTCTTGGAGAATTTTTGATAATGCTGTAGGCTGACAGTGCCAGGCCTGGTGGAAATACCCACACCCTTTCATTACATTATGGAAGAACAAAAAGTTATCACTGATCCTGAAAAGGTGACTCACTAAAGGGTTCAGCGCTTACAGCTTCCTGTAGGGCAGCCTCGCTGTTTACTCCTCAGGTTTCATTGGGGAACAGGCTTCAGCCAGTGTGATGGGAATTTGCATAGGCTCCAGTACAGTTCCCCTAACGAAGTTTGTCTGTTCTGGGCAGAGCAGTAGGATTTTTCCAAAAGTATCCGTTACTGTAACCTGAGGTGGAGCTGTTGAATGTGGTGGGAGGGGGCAGGGCCAACCTGTGGGAAGTAGCCTGTTTCTTTGGAAGTCCAGGTTTCTGGTATGGCAAAGCAAGGACTGTACTTGACCTGGATGTCACCTGTAATATTTCTCCAGCCTTTTAAGAACAGCCTGCTGAGGGATGAATAGCTGTTGGTGAATTGGTGTCTGTCTGCTTCCAGGGAAGCCTGCCTACTGCAGAGGGCAGCCCATTTGATAATGCTTAGTTTTAAAAGGCTCCAGATATAAGTGCTCATCCCAAATGGTCCTTCATGCTTGCTGTGATGGTAACCAGTGGTATCCTAATTGGAAATCTGACTTTCATTACTAGCTCACTTCTCATGCAGGCGAGTTCTGTGTGTTAGTGCTCTGGAAATCTCTCGTATGCAGTGTGGAAATCTGCTTCAGCATGGTGGGACGTGGGAGGAATCCCTGGCTTTGAATGGACCAAATGCTGCTGGAGTGTATGTGGCTGGTTCTGAGCCTGTTCCTGGGCTGAGTCTGTCTGAATGTATCCACTGGTGAAACTGGATCTGTGCTACTGGGTCTTCTGACTTGGAAGGCTCCTCACAGCCTCTTTCTGTATCAAGGGGGTGACTTGCATCTGATTTAACTGCAAGATTACTCTTCTTGGTGTGTGACCTGACTGAGCACAGTCACCTGCTGGAGCTGGAAAAGGTTGGTTCTGATGCTGGGACTGCCCTTGATCTGAAGAGCAGGATGTTGGCAGACCCCTATGGAAAGCTGTGGCAGTGGCAAGACTACGACCAGTCTTCAGTCTTTGACACTACAGCCTATCTGGCAAGTGACTGTCTAGTTTATACTTGATCCTGGAGCTGCACAGCCTCACTCCCTCTGCTATCACTTTTAAAGGGACAGATATGGTGAGGTGCCAGGGAGCATATCCTCAGCCCTGAGGGGAGGGCATTTTGCCCCCAGGAGCAGTACATAAATCAACTCTGGGCTGTGAGTTCAAGGAGTAAATAAAGTATTTCACAAGGGGGTTAACCTTTGAAACAGGCTTACTGGGAGTAGTTGGTCTTGAGTGATGTGCATTGCAACTTCTCTGCATTGTAACACCATTGAACTTCCAAATGGCACAATTCCTGGTTAGAGACCAGCATGGATTCCGACTCTGGTGAACTAGATAGGTGGAGTGCTTCTCCACCTGCCAGGTAAATGTTTTGACAGGTCTATCTCTTTAAAGATAGTGTTTGGAGCTTGCTTGGCCTGTATGTTAGAGGTGACGGAGCTGGATGAGCTGACAAAGAAACCCAGAGTGTAGCAGAGGTACAGCTCTTGCCCCATTTCCAGTGTCTGCCACAGAGATCTCCTCAAACCCTGTTTATTGAGATTTTGGAAAGCATGTCCTTCTAATCAATATGGGATATTTAAATGTAGCATATGAAGCATATGTGCTTCAGTTTTTTAGAGCTGCTGCAAGGTAGAGGTGAAGGTGTGCAGGAACATTTCTCCAGGGTGTCCATAGCCCAAAACTGAGTGGCTGTGCCACTAGAGGCTGGGTCATGGTGGGAAGCAGGTATTGTCTTTGCCACCTTGCCTGTAATACTGAGATAACGTCAAGGATGCGAGGACAACTTGCCAGGCTAGTGAAGCTGCTTTGTAAGGTGCTGGAGATGCCTTTTGGTTGGGGTGGTGGTAAAGGCTTCCTTGGGAGCAGATGTGCCAAGCTCTGAAGCTCTGTGTGGCCACCAGTGGGAGTTCAGTAGAGTTTCAGTGACATCTAAGACTGTCATGTGAAGACTGGTAAACATGGGCTTTCTTTCGAATGGTGTCTAAAACAAGACATAAGATCTGACCTCTTCTGGGATTTTAACTGGGAACTGACAAACTCGTGCTGCACTGCCCCTCCACAAAAGCTTGAGCAAGCTGACTTTCTTGTAAGTGGGGTTACAAAATCACCTTCTCTAATCCATCACTGCATTAATTGCAACACCCTCGAGTAGCGTCATGCTTGGAGGAAGTGATGACTGATATAACTTTCAATAGTGAACTTCCCTCATAAGCCTCTGCATTTTTTTGAGAGGTTTGTAAAAGATTGCAGACAGGAGAAGTGGTTTCTGCTAAATTCTATACCCAGGGTAGACAGTGGAACCAGGATTAAGGCTTAGTTGCAGCCCTTAGAAGGTGCTTCATCCAACAAAAAGGTTTCCTAGTTCAAGTCAGTGATTTCTTTCTAGACTTCCTAAGGACTAGACCCTAAACAGAGCCATCACTGAAATGGCTGATTAAGTCCATGTGCTAATTTCCAGGTTCATCTTATATTTGATGAGGAGCAGATAGAACCTGCTCCTGGCTCAAGCTTCCTAAGTTGGGTTCTAGTTCTGAATAGCCCAAAATAGCCCTTTACATCACTTGATGCCAGTCAAGGTTCAAGAGCTTTGCTAGCACAGAACAAATTGATAGTTAATGAAACTTTCCCTTCAGATTTTTGTAACTAAAACTGAACTTCCTTCTGAGAATGAACCTTGTGTTAGTGCAGTGGTGCTGCTTGTATGAATGGTGTGGAGTTCTAGTGGCAAGCCAGGAGGATGACTACTCCAAATATGGGCTTTACGGGAGTGCTGAGTGAGAAGCAGGAAAACATGTATCCAAACTCCTCCAAATACCTCCCAGGAGCTCTTCAGGACAAGGTGCGCAATCTCATGCTTTAATACCAGTGTAAGGCAGTGACAGAACTTTGTGGAATAAGCAGGTCTCCCTTGGAGAAACCTTAGTTTTCTGTGGGTGGAGCAAACTTAACTATTAGGTCTCAGAACAGTACAAAGACTTTAAATGCCCATGGTTTAAGTACACTCCAGCAGTGTTTTAGAAAAGATGAAAGAACATTTTATTGCCAAATAGGACTGACCTCTGAGGACAATCTTGATAGTGTCAGAAAATGAGACTGCCTGCCCTTCCATATGCCTGTCTCTGCTGCTTCAGGGACTTATTCCTGGCTGGCAGTTGACATGCATGTCATCTCTAGATGATGGTGAATACAGTAGGAAGCTGTGGAGTTCCCAGAGTACTCCCCAGTAAGGCTGAAAGGAAAGGTGTCTTTTCAAGTACTGCAGAATCAAAGAATGAGGTATTTGAGGAAGCTTCTGTAAGACTAATATAAGGTTTTCAAGGCAGAAGATACTTAGGGGTAGTGCTTTAGACTCTTCCAGCAGGTCTCAGGTACAGGTGATAAGCCCATCATCCTGTGCAGGTCTCTGCCTGCTCAAGTGTTGACAGAGATGATGAGTAAACCTTAGGTGTAAGGTGGTTGTGGTCCTCTATAACCTACAAGCCAAACTCTTCTTTGTGGTTCCAGTGGTTGGGTTGACAAGTGTTTGGACCAGAATCCTTCATAGGTGAGGTCACACTGTCCATGTGCCAGAACCTTTCTCCAATGAATGACATGGAGCAGTAATATTTGAGTTGGTTTCTATCTCAGTGTGTCTAATGAAGCTACAATGGCATATTTTTTAACTCCAGGGCCAAAGCGTAAGCAAAGGGGTTTTGTGGGAGAACAAGCCCCATGAAGGAGATCTGTGCATCTGAACTCAGTTCAGGTGGCCCAGCTCTCAGCTGTGTTCTGCTGGGGTAGACAGATGTGCTTTCTTGAGCTCTGGGAAGGCACAAACACTGGAGTTCCCATTGGGACTTCAGGTTTTGGCCCCTAAGCAGGGGCATTAATGGCTGCTGGGGGTGTGCCCTCCTGTGAAGCTGCTCTGGGAAGATGTTCTGCTATCAGTAGTGTTTGAACAGCACCTCTTATTCATCTTTGGAATAGGACTCTGGGTAGGTCACTTCCTCATCCCTTAGGGGAGTATTCCTGGCTGTCACGTGACCATGTTAGTTTTGCACAATCCTTCCTTGTGCTAACTTAGCTGTTCTAACTGCAGCCTAGTGAAAGAAATGGTATTTGGGGATGTGTTTAATGCATTTTTTTTCTCTTCCAGCCTTGGGAGCTGCATATGGAACAGCAAAGAGTGGCACAGGCATTGCAGCCATGTCTGTCATGAGGCCTGAGCTGATCATGAAGTCTATCATCCCTGTGGTCATGGCGGGTATTATAGCAATCTACGGCCTTGTAGTGGCAGTGCTCATTGCCAATGCCCTCTCACCTGAAATCACGCTATTCAAGTAAGTTGCTGCATCTGGCGGTTCTGTTTCAGACTGTCCCGTCACTGTTTGATTCTCTGTGTGTGGGTGGTTTTGGCTCAAGGCCCTTGGAAGGGCTGGCAGTGCTAAATGCTGCTTGGCTAGGCTTAGGAGCATGGGCTGGATTCCAGCTGTCCTGCTGGATGCCTCAGCCCCAGTGGAGTTGGCTGTACTGGCTGTTACAGATCAGTCGGGCATCCTAGTGCTTGTGTGGTGGGGCTGTGGCTTGAAAGAAGCCATGTACAGGCAGCACTGGGATAGGAGTCAAAGTTTATGTCATGATGCCAGACTCTAGACCTGGATGCACAGGTGTTTCCAAAACTGTCTTAAGTGGATCTGCTGTTGCCTGGGAGATGCAAGTAAATAATTAATATTGCTTTTGCTTTACGTGCTGGTAAGTCAATCCTTGAGTTGTACATCGGGCCTCTAGCAGCTACAGTCTGAAACTTAGTCTGCTCTTGGCTTCTGAGAACAGCTGGAACTGGTGTGATTGAGCCCTCTTGGAATTAAACAATGCTGCTGAAATGTGACAGGTATCTGTGTTGCTGTACAGGCTGTACCTATGAGCAGTGTTCTTGGCCTAACAAGACATGGTCTAAAACAGCAGATACAGATGGTCCTTTGCAATTACCATGTGAGCAGACACTGATAGGGACTGCTCCACAGGACTGCTCTCCTTGGAAAACCAGACCATTACTGCCCAGCTCCTGCAGTGCAAGACACCTGAATGTGCTGTGGCTGTATATAAGGTTGCTCACGGTTGGAGATGAGCAGCTACTAACAGGCTGCACAGCACCATGGGACAGGCATTGCTGCAAGTGCTAGTAAGTGCTGTTCTGACAGCAAACTGAGTCTGCTGGTGGCCAGATGAACCCAGTTAACTCAGTTTGGTGTATGAACCACACATGGACATCAGGTGAAGGTCCTTCACTGCTGCCTATCTTTAAGTATCAGAGCTGGGAGTGTCAGTAAGCATCTGCTTTGAGACACATTGGGCTTGTTGAAAGAGTTAGGGGCTTAAGGCTGGGTGTCCTGTTCCTTGCCACTGAAATTCTTCTATCTGTCCCACAGGAGCTTCCTTCAGCTGGGTGCTGGCTTGAGCGTGGGTCTCAGCGGTCTGGCTGCTGGCTTTGCCATTGGCATCGTGGGTGATGCAGGTGTCCGGGGCACAGCACAGCAGCCCAGGTTATTTGTGGGGATGATCCTCATTTTGATCTTCGCTGAAGTGTTGGGTCTCTATGGCCTCATTGTTGCCCTTATCCTCTCCACGAAGTAAATGTTGCGGTATGATGTAAAGAGATGTAACAAATCTATGTTTAACAAAAAAAAAAAGCTCCAGAATGAAAATGGTTTCTCCAATGTGTACAGTTGTCCCAATTTGGTAGTTGATCTCTTGTAAATGCGCAATATATGTTAGTGACTCGTCTGTCCTGTGTGTACTTCAATATTAACTTGGATGGGTTGCTCCAGGCCTGCTGCATGGCTTGGGGTGGCCCATGTGCAATTTTCCACCCATTGCTGTTAGTATTTTATGTATAAATATGAACTAGAAATGTAATTTTTTCTCTTCACTGGATGTTTATTTATAAAAGACTTGACATGTTGATACATCTATGGAGCAAGGATTTTCAATTTCCCATGCTATATATATTAATCTTATATATAGGTAGATTACACTGTGGGGTAAAATGTAAGTGCAGAGAATTCCTTGGATGTAATTTTGATTCTAAAGATTGCTGTAGTGTCCTGGTATTGGAGTATGAGAATTTTGTGTTTTATTACAGCAATTGTCCGAAACACTCCCGTGTTTCAATAGTAACTGCGTATGCTCCGGCATCAGTCGTGCACCCAGTGTTGGGTTACAAACTTCTACCATGTTTCCAAATAAAACTTCCTCACTACATTGCTGTAATGAGTCCCTGGCTCTGATTTCCAGCTGTTGCTGCTCCTTTGGGAAGACGGTGAGGTCTCTTAAGGCAGGCAGGTTCCTGAAGTGACTGGGCAGCATGCCAGAGTGATGCTGCCAGCTCTGCCACAACTTTCCCTTTCTCCTGGGCCATAGCAGTGTGGTTCCCAGCTGCTGCCGTGGGCTATATTTGTGGTGAGCAGGGATGCAGGGCTGTGCTCACCCTGATCACATCTGGTGCAGTGTGGTGCTCTGTAACCAGGGGTCAGGGAGCTGCAGCCTGCACCAATGGCCAGGGAGAGAGGGTGCAGGCTGCAGCCTGTGACCAAGAGAGGAGCTGCCTTGTCAGGAAACAAGCAGCCTGTCTTTGTGCTGGCCCTGCAGAAGCTGAGCTGCTTGGAAGCTGTACTGTGAATAGTAATTGCCTCCGAAGTACCTCAACAATAGTCTCATCAACAAAATGGCTTCAGTCAAGATCTTGTATTTTTATCTTTTAAATCACAGGGCCATTTGAGCTGGGAGATTCTGGTGCTGCAGCTACTGAGTGCTGGAGCAGCCTTCTCTGAGGATTTGAGTACTGCCGAGCTTATATGGGAAATATGTGTTGCACCCTTTCAATGGTAAAGCCAAAATGTTACTACTCAGACACCTGGTGCTAGCAGTGCCTTTGGCATCAAACCAAGCTGATGTATTTGGAGGGATGTTTCACCTGGTTGGGAATGAAAATGCATATGTGTGTTTCACCAAGGTAACTGTCCAATGAGTGGTGCAAGTACCATGAAGAGCTATGGCCAGAACATGAGGAATTCACTGAAACTGTTTGGAGCTTCTAACCTGGCAAGGGCGTTGCCTGGCCCAGGCCTGGTGCCACTGTGTGCACCTTCTGGGCATTCAGGAGACTGTAGCTATGAGCCAGTTGTCCTGTCAGGGTCAGCAATAATTATTAACAGAGGAATGGTCTTATTTTTTTGCTGTTTGCTAGAACACTGATCTCTATGCAGTCATCTCTTAGGGGGCTGGCTCTGGGCTGGGCTGGGCTGGTTTTGCTTGGGCAGTGCTTTGCCTCGTGGCAGTGTGAGATGGTGGTGGGGCTGTACAAAGGCGTAAGCTGACTGAAGGAAAATCCTGCATGCCTGCTGAAGCAGTGGCTGGCAGAAGGAGAAATTCCTGATCTGAATGGTTTTGGTCATTCTTTTCATCAGCAAAAGTACTAGACTAAACCTCTGAATTAGGCTTTCCCCAGGGCTCATAAATATTTATGGAATCTGTAGGTTAATTGTGTCTCACACTGATTGCAGAGGGGGCCTTCCTGGTGCAGTGTGACAGCTTGCAGCTGGGGGGTGAATCCCAAACCCAGGCTCTGGAGAGGATGCTGCATCCAGCTTGCAGTTCCGGTGAGAGGAATTGAATTTGGCAAGTCAAATTGTGTGGAAGGATAGGAGGGGGTCCTGTCTGGGGCTGGTCCTGTCTGGGGCTGCAAATATGCTTAATATCCGGTTCTACCTTCTGTAAGGGGACTCTACTGACAGTCTTGCATTTAAGAGAGCAGCTAAGTGCTCCCATCTCCAAGGGCAATAAGTGATTGAAAGGCCCCCTGTTCCAATCACCACTAAGGTCCCTTGTAGGTTGGTGACATCATGCAGAGACAGTTAATAGGTACTTGCAGAACCAGGGCAGGGAAAATCCCTTCAATGGCATTTTGCTTCATGCATTAGAACCTGAAGCCTTTGTCATTAATATATAACCCATGCAAGAAGAACAGAGCTGGGGTGAGCATGGACTGGGGGAGGATCACTTTGTGCCAGGTACCTGCAAATACACCCAGAGTCACATTAACAGTCTGTAGTGCTGCCTCAGCCATGACAGTGATGCTCTGAATCCTCTGTGATGACTCCTGGCTGAAAACTCCCATTTCAAGTCCTTTGCTGGTACTATTGCATCAGCACATTTCTCAAGTGATTGAGAAATGAATTAGAATTAAGAATATGAGGGACCTTTGGGGTTTTTGAAATTCTTTTACTGCCAGGAGCAAGGCAGCTCAGAGGGCAGTCCCAGCTGGCAGGGATTGACCCGGTGGTCAGTTTGGAAGAGGGGAAGGGGGTGGCTGTGCCGGCACAGCCATGGTGCTTTTGTGTTCCGTGCATGGCTGGGAGCGCTGCAGTGAGTCAGCCCTGCGGAGAGGAGAGGAGTGGGGCCTCTGCAGCAGCAGCACCACAGGGACAGAGCCATCTGCAGTCAGTGCAGGCTCGGGGAGGTTCAGGACCAGATGCCAGAGCTGCCAGCACAGACAATACCTCCACAGAGCCTGCTGACCTTGTTCTTTGTTAATCCCTTCACACTGTTTTTTGTTTGTTTTTTTCCAAAGGCTGCAGTTATTTTTTTTTCACTGCTGTTGGAGAAGCATTTTTCAGTACCAGCATTTTATCTGGGATTGCTCAGAGATTGGCTTTCCTGGGGAGATCTGGCTCACAGAGAAACATAGTAGCCTGGAAAAGTAAATAAGCTTTGTGGAAATAAAAACCTTGTTATGAGAAACTGATCCCAGAAACCAAGTCACTGTTTTCAATTACAGAGTAACAACAGAGCTAATGACTACAGCTCTCAGTAAACCTTGTTTCCTTCCCAGGCCGGCCACGGGGATGCTGATTGTAGGGCATTCTGCTGTTTCCAGCCGGCTGTACTGTCCAAACCATCACTGTGCTCAGGTGAGAGTTACTTGTCTCTGATGCAGGACTTGCAACTTCTGGCCTTAGTTTTACAGCTATTAACCATATTTTTCTCTTGACATGATTAAATTAAATCCAGAGCACATCTTCGCAATGCCACTTGCCCTGGAGTGGGAATTTTCTGTTTCAGGGTCAAAGGATTGTGTCCCAAAATGCTTCTCCATTTTTGTTCCTGTTAAAGCTAATAAATGCTATTATTTTTTTCTTCAGTGAGCTCCTGAGAGCCACAACTTTGCAACTTGTATCAGTGGTTTTCAGCCAAGCTGCTTCCTATCTCACAACACAAAAGCACATAGGGAAAAATCCTAAATTACAGTATTTAGGGACCGAGGCTTTTGGCACCCACACTGTACCCACAAGGTACCTACAGGCCCCTGACAGCTCTCTCGGACCTGAGAGAGCACAAGCTGGGCAGGATGCAGCTCCTGGAGAACTGGTGGCTTGTCTTTGCCATTTTCCTTTTGCTGAGGGACAAGCTGCCCTCACCACAGGATCAGGTTTGGCTCTTCAGGATTCAAGGGGATACCAGAGACTGTGTAAGTTCCAGGATCCATCAAGGGGATACCAGACTGTGTAAGTTTCTGGCACTTTGAGCTGCCCTGTCTGTGCTGTTACACCCATGCTTTCTTCCTTTGCCTTTGACAGAGGGGAAAAGGGTGACTTGAGTGGCAGAGAGTGAATTCAGCCACCCTCTCCTAATGGCTTCTGCGTGAAGTAGGCTAAGGACAAATATTGGGAAATCATGTACATTCCCAAGACTGACAGTTTGTTCTAAGCAGCCTCTATGGCTCCTGCGTGCCTTGGGACAATTTCTTACACATCTTTGTGAATGCCTGTGAAAACCAGAAGACAAGGCCATATTTTAACAGCCCCTCATGCAGCAGCAGTGCTGGCCCCAGCCCCACTCCTGCAGGTGCTCCACGTGGTCCCCAGCTCCTCCCAAGTGCGCAGGTACAACTGCTCTTGCTGCCAGGCAGTGAACCTAATTTGGGAATTGAACCAGATTAAAAATAACTCAACCTGAAGGAAAAAAAACCGCACATTTGCTAAAGAAAATGCAAGCAAAACTACAGACTGTGATTCCTTCTGCCTGTTACTGGGGCAGTGGAGAGAAAGAATATGGAATTATTATTAGAGGAGTGCGCAGTATTGGCCATGCAAGACAGGGCTAATTTAATGCTGAGAAATAAAAGGAGAACATCTAAAGGATTAAGACTTTAGCAGTACATGCCATAAGCTGGGCTGGATGATATACCTGCAGCCTCCAGGAGCAGATGCCCGTCGCTTGGCGCAGGCTGTTCAGTTCTCCCAGCAGTGCAGACAGGAGGTCTCAGCACTCTGATCCAGGCTTGGGAATGGCAGCCTGAGGATCTGTGTGGCTGAAGGGTTCTCAGGTGAAGCTCTGTTACTGCTCCAGGTGGGCCCGGCAGGATGTTTATGGTGGGTGTTCCTATCTCTGCAGTCAGTATTTGCCTTTACCTTGGCATCTCTTCCACTGCCAGCTCAAGTTACTGTCACAGCCCTGTCAGCTTATGTGTTCCTGGGGAAGGGACCTGTTTTGGCCACAGGCAGTTTGGGTGCTATACGTGCCTTCTGACATCCAAATTCGATTTAGCAGCTTGGATGGGTCCTTTCTTCTTCACAGACAGATAAGCAGGGCTGAGAGCTGTTTTTAGAATTCATCTTCTCCACTTCTAATTTTGGAGTTTCCTCAGCTCCACCTGTATGAAGCTAAAAATCATTCCCAGCAATACAGTGCTGGGTGTCCCAGATGTGCATAATTTCATGAGGAAAACCTTACAGCTCATCCAGTTCCACCCCCTGCCATGGGCAGGGACATTTTCCACTATCTCAGGTTGCTCCAAGCCCTGTCCAGCCTGGCCATGGACACTTCCAGGGATCCAGGGGCAGCCACAGCTTCTCTGGGCAATCAGTGCCAGGGCTTCAGCACTCTCATAGGGAACAATTACTTTCCAATATCCCGTCTAACCCTGCCTTCTGGCAGTGGGAAGCCATTCCCCTTGTCCTGCCCCTCCAGGCCCCTGTCTACAGTTCCTCCCCAGCTCTCCTGGAGCCCCTTTAGGCCCTGGAAGGGGCTCCATGGAGCCTTCTCTTCTTCAGGTGAACCCCCCCC
>VXBC01001387.1:20497-44202 GCA_013399945.1 Ploceus nigricollis | reverse complement strand
CCCGCCCACCCTGAGCCCGCGGCCGGCGGCGGGGGGAGAGTCCGCAGAGGGTCCGGGGGTTTCCGAGAGGCCCAGAGCGGGCCCCGAGCTCCAGTTGGTGGTGCCGGCCCGGGCGGGGCTGCTCCCGGAGCCCACACAAGGCCCGTGACCGGGGGTGGGCGGTGCGGTTGCTTCCTCCGGCGGCGGCGCGGGGAGCTCGGCATGGAGCAGGTAAGGCCCGGCCGCTCGGCCTGCGCCGAGCCCCTTTCACCGCACTGGGCCGGGGCCTAGCTCCCTCAGGTTCTCCTTAAAGGCTTTCCCAGCTCTGGTGCCTTTCCCAATGCCTGCTCGTCTCCTTATCCTGAACATTCTTTTCGTTCCCAGTGTTCTAGTGTGCCTTGTCCCCAGGCGGGCTGCAAACCTTAACTTCCACCTGCTTATCAAGAGGCAGCCAGCGTAGAAGTACAGCACATGGGGCCTCAAAGGCTTGTGTTTAGGCTAAAGATAAATTCTGTGTGTTACCAGAGCTGTGCTAAAAGGAAATTTCCTGCTATGGAGACATTATGCCATTGCCTAAGCTTTAGGAAAAATGAGAAATCTTCCATTTGGGGCTTTTAAAAAGGGACAGGTGGAGAAAAAGATGAAAAAAAAAAAATCTGTGGGAAGTCCTGGCTTGCCGGGAGTGGTGGGGTTTCGTGCTAGGAAGAGCTGTAAGTTTTGTAATGCAGAGGGTGCTCATTTGGTGCTCTCCACACAGGATACGTGTCCCTGTGCTGTTTTGATTTATGGTATAAATGAACTGCTACACAGCACACCTCCATGTAAAGCCAGGTCTGATCTTCTGTGAGAGGGGAGGAGGCCTCAGAAAACTCAGTTTTGGAATCAGTTTTGGAGATGAGAGATTTGTGCATCTAATCATTCTGCCTTCCCCTCACGATGTCCAAGGCTCCCCAAGGTGTGTTCCAGGAGGAGCTGGAGTGTTGCATTTCACAACTGGAGGCAGATCTCCATCTCATTCCACACCCCAAACTAGGTATGTTCCTCTTTCCCAGCCCACACCCCCCATATTCTGGCATTGGGTGATTTAGCAGATGTGGGTGTTTTTGTTTCTTCTCTCCTTTATGTTCCCTGTTCTTGTGTTATTTGGGATTTGTTCTAAACACAGGACAACACTGGGCTTTAAGGACTGTGTTTCTGGAAGTAGTTTTGTTTTTCATTCATTTAGTGTTTGTTCTCCCTGTTTTCTATATTCTTTGTCATGTTCTTTTTTTCTGATATAACTTGTTTGGTTCTGCTACAGCTTTGCCTTTGTTTTTCATCTTAAGGAAATACTGTGCCCTTAAACACCAGTAGGTTTATTTTTGTGAAGCTTTTTCCGGGGAAAAATTACACGGAAGATAAAATTCTATCAGGTCATAGTTTGATCTCATTAGTGCAATTTGTAGAGCTGCAGACACACGTTCTGCTGCTGGTCAGTACCTAACCTTGGGAGAGGACTTTGAACCCTTTGTAAGATGCTCAGGTGAGTGTTTGCTGGTCCACCTGAGGATGGAGCAGTGACTGATAGGTGCCTACACCTTGTGCTTGAGCATCAGGCTCCAAGAAGAATTGAGGCTGAGCGGGTTGTGATTGTTCATCCTGGAGAAGAGGAGGCTCTGGGGAGACCTCAGAGCCCCTTCCAGTGCCTAAAGGGGCTCCAAGAGAGCTGGAGAGGGACTTGGAACAAGGGATGGAGACACAGGACAAGGGCTTCCCACTGCCAGAGGTAATGCTTAGATCAGATACTAGGAAGGAATTCTTCCCTGTGAGGGTGGTGAGGCCCTTGCACAGGATGCCCAGAGAAGCTGTGGCTGCCCCTGGATCACTGTAAGCTGGACAGGGCTTGGAGCAGCCTGGGATAGCGGAAGGTGTCCATGCCCATGGCAGGAGGGGATGAGCTTTAAAGTTTCTGCCCAAGGTATTCTGTGATCAGACCATTTTGTTACAAATGTGTCCCGTGCTGGTCCCCAGTGCCCAGAAGCAGGGAAGGCAGCTCCTGGAGGGGAAGCAGGAGCTGAGCACAGGAACGAGGCAGCAGAAGCAGTGCCCTGGCCAGAAAAGGACCTTTTTGTACAGTATGTGAGCCAGGAGAGCTGAGCAGTGCTGCTGATGGTACTCAGACTCTGCCTGGAGTCCCAGTTGCTGGTGAAGTCTGGTGAGGAGGCAGATCCAACATCTAGCCAGGAATTCAGGGTCTGGATCAATGAGTTGTTTGGCTGTAGCACTGTACGCATGAGGTACTCAGCTTAGAGTAACTCCCAGGTGAGGGAGGGAAGCAAATCCCTGGAGCTTTCTCTGCCTCTTGTTGTGTAACTGGCCTGGATTGCAGCTGGCCAAACCCCTTGAAATAAGAGTTCATGTGGTCAGGACCCTGACACCCAGATGCTGTGAAGGTACATGTTACTTCTGTCCCACCACGGTAAGGGGTGCATCAAGCCCAGCATCAGTGGCTGAGACAGGGAGGGGATTGTCCTGCTCTGCCCTGCCCTGGGGCAGCCTCACCTCGAGTGCTGGGGGCACTTTGGGGCACCACAATTTCAGAAGGACCTATAACTGTTAGAGAGTGTCCAAGGGGAGGGATATGAGGATGGGTCTCAAGGGGAAGCCATAGGAGGGGCAGCTGAGGGCACTTGGTTTGTTCAGCTGGAGGAGATGAAGCACAGAGCTCACCGGGGCTGCAGCTCCTCCCGAGGGGCAGCAGAGGGGCAGCTCCGATCTTTGCTTTCTGTGACCAGGGACAGGACCTGAGGGAATGGCTGGAGCTATGTTAGGGGGTGATTATTAGGCTGGATGTTAGGGAAAGGTTCTTTCCCAAGAGGATGGTCGGGCGCTGCAGCCGGGAGAGGTGGGATGTTCCCATTCCACAGTACTACTCTCAGGTTGTTCTGTAGCTTAAAATAAGTGGGACAAACACTACAAGACTATATTTAGGGTTTCCAAATTGAGGTCTTGGGGACCACTGTCACAGAACAGCTCTGTTTTTTAGAGAATTTGTTCTAACACAAAAGCCTTGGATTCTTGTTGTGGTCAGGCTGGTTTGTAAGCAAGAGCAAGAGTCCTGCTTTTCAGGGTATGCTCTCTACTTAGATTTTTTCTAGTTTTCCAGAGAAGAGACACTGAGTTAGGTTCTGGGATTTGTCTTCACCTTGAGGGAAAGATTGCTGAGCCCTCTGTAGCTTCTGTGCCATTAGCAGTGCACTTACTGCAGTGTAAGAGTCCGACTCTAAGTAATAAGCAGTTAAGATTTTTTTTCCCCCCTCTGTAGGAACATCTCACAGTATTTGAGCTTCTGGAAGCACTTGAAGTTCCCTTTCAATTGAATGTTAGTTACAGATTAGTCAGAGGTGGTATGAACACAGAGCACATTAAGAGAAGAGTCAGTCATCAGCATCCCACAGTGTGGATTTTAAGGCCCACCGTAAACTGTTTCTTGTCTCTCCTGGTGTTTTCTGAGTGCAGCAGAAGAGACCCAACACATTTTCAAGGTCCTGCACTCCCCTGAGACTCTTCTTGCAGAGAAGCAACAAGTGATGAACAATGAGTTTGGGGATTGTCGTCTCAAGATGGATGAGGGTCAGAAGAGCGTGGAGAAAGGTGAGCTTGAGCTGACCCTTGGGGGATGGTGAGATTTGGTTCTTTTCTGTAGATTTCTTAGGTTGCAGCATGAATTGAGTCACCTCTCTGGGTAGTGCCTTAGAGTGGAAACTGCAGTGGAACCCCCATGGTAGGAAACTGGTGCATTGAGAACACCAGTATTGAAACAATATTCTTTGTCTTTTCTAGGCATGACCCCTGATGTTGTGGAAGTACATCCAAGCAAGGGGCATGCTGCAGATGGTGTGAAACAGTCTGACCCAACCCCTGAGGCAAAGCCAGAGTTGTTCACATCATCTGGCAGCAGCTTCCGATTTGATTTTACACTTTCCAAGATGGACCCAGAAGCTGACCCTGGTGACAGTGGTGCTGAGCAGGTACAAAACAATGTCAGAGCCACCAAGCAGGAGAACTGGAATGGTGCCTTGAGGTTTGCTGCCTCTGGACAAGAACCCAAGTTTGCTTTCAACTTTGCCATCCCAGATGAAGACTGTCCTCGTCTTCAGTTACTTCCAGCGAGCCAACACACAGAGCACACAGCAGATTCTTCGCTCCCTGCTGAATCAGCAGCTCTGCCACAGGCTGCAGCCTTGCAGAAGCCTGAGGTGACTCAAGTGACAGGGAATGCACCCAAAGAGGATAGCAGCCATGTCACATCAAAGATCCCCCAAACAGAGACAGCCCCTGCAGTTGAGGCAATGACAGAGAAATCAACAGGAGGTGGAGCTGCCCAGAAGAAAAAGAAGAAACAAAAAGCACCTGTCAGTAAAAACAAAACAGAAGAAACTGAGACCAGCAGGAAGGCAAAGGCAGAAGCTAACAGCTGTCAAAATACAGATACTTCCCATCAGGATGAGAAGACCTCTCAGGTAGTTAAATACTGATGGGATCCCATTATTTATAAACCCTTGAGCTAAAGAGACACTTTATCTCCTTGCACAGATGAACAATTAGCATACTGCCCTGAAATGGAAGCTGAAAGACCACATTTGCTGCTTTACATGTTCCAGCAGCTGTTTGCTTTCTGTGCTACACAGCTGAGGAACCTGACCAGAGCAAAGGAAGTTAATGGTCCTTCAGATTTGTACTGAAAGATTTCATGTTTAGGCTTGTGACAGCTAATCCTGGGGAGCTGGATGCCATGTTTTCTTAAGAAAATAAAAATAGGAAATGGAGGTAACTGTCTTAAGCTGGTGCCTGTGGGTGCTGAGCCAGGCCCTGTAGCTCTGACGTACATGTTGCAGGATGAATTGCTTTTGTAATACAAGGAGCAAAACCAAGGCACAGAACTGCCACCTGGTGTAGCCAAGGACCTGTGGTAGAGCTCAAGGGTGCTTCCCAGAAGGTTCCTCTGTAGGGCATGGCCCAGAAATCAACTGAAATTGCAAGCTATGTGTAAACACAACATTAAGGCACACCCTGAGGTTTTCTGTTCTGCTAAGGCCCAGGTCTTCATTTTATTTTACTTTCCAGCACTGGTGTAGGTTTTACTAACAAACAGTGCCAGCTGATCCATACTGTAACACAAAATTGCACAAAACCTTCCTTTTTTTAATGTTTTACAAGGAAATTGCACTGAGTGTTCACCTCCAAAGGTCTGCTTCACCTGCAGTCCTACCAATAAACACTGCTGAGCACCAGAGACATAGGAAGAGTTGAAGGTCAGGTAAAGCCCTTCCAATCCTTTGGAAGGACACTGTTGTAGGTAAAAGGAGACAGTGTGAGGGCATTTGTATTTACATGTACATAACAGTTAAGAATTGCTTCAGTCCCAGGGTGCAGCCCTGTTTCCCTGTCCCACTGCTGAGTTAGCCAGCTGGCTTTGCTCAATGGCATGTGGCTTCCTTCATCTCCATGGGCTTCATCTTCCTTGTCCCTCATGCATTTCTGGTTGAGCAAGCACAGAGGAGCTGAGAAGAAAGACTCAGCTTCTGATTTTGTCCATTGTTTGCTTTTTTTGATTGTGTGCAGGTTTGAGGATAGGGTTTTTTTGTTGTTAGTGTTTATTTCTCCCATCTGTAAGTTTCTTTGAATGCTGAACAGCTTTCCAGAAAACAGCACCTTCTGAATGGCAGCTGCACATTAAATCCATCTAATAGAGACAGTGAGTTGCAACTAAACATTTGCACAGTGCTTTTAGTTTATCTGATGAAAAAGACTAGAGGGAAAATGTCATGAAGTCTGTTAAGTGATCACCAGAACATAATATTTGGAATAGTCATGACTTTATGGAGTTCCCTTTCATCCTGTGTAGCAACTGCTGCTGTAATTTTTGGGTGATTTACTTCCTCTTGCTCACTGTGCCTCATGTTGATAGCAGTCAGATGAGCAGCTGTGGAAGGAGGTGGACTGGTGTGTGAACCAGCTGGAACTCGGCTTGAAGACACAGAAACCCACTCCAAAGCAGGGTAAGCACTGAAGTAAAGAAGAGCTCTCTCCTGGGGGCAACACTGGCAGGAATGCAGGGGCAGAGCCAGCTGGGAGCCTTAACCTGTGTGTTGTTTCTCCTTTGCTGCAGCTGAGGAGGCTCTCAGGGCAATCAGGACACTGCGCAGTGACAAGGCTCCACTGGTGAAGAAGCGTCAGCTCATGAGAGCCATGTTTGGAGACTACAGGAAGAAGATGCAGGAGGAGCTGTGCAGAGAGCTGAAACTTATGGAAACAGGTAGGAGAACTTTGCATGGTGAGGAGGAGAAGAAAGGGGGTCAATACTGCCCTATGCTTTGCAGACTGAGGCCTCACTATATGAGATGACTGAATGTCTCTTATTTTTTCTCCCCTCTTTAAGCTGCAAAATCTGCCAGGATCGTGGAGTTGAAGGGAAGCATCCGCAAGAAGAATGGCCACTTCATCCGGAAGTGCTTGGGAGCTTGCAGGAAAAGCCAAGGTTCAGCAGAATCCCCTTCAGAGTCACACGGGACACTTAACACAGGCTTATTCAATTTCACAACTCCCCAGGAATTTCACTTTAACTTCTTCTAGAAAAGTCACTTTGACTAAAACTGTGCCAGATCTCCTGTAAACTGAAGAACGGTGGAAAGGTGCTGTGCAGTAGGAAATGTCATGCGTGAATCTCTGATCTTTTTCCAGGTTGACTTACCTAGAAGTTTAAACCAGATCTGCCTACTATGCATATGACCCCAAAACTCAGCCTACATAAGTGCTCCTCTGTGCTCACACTGGAGAGAGGCAGCTTTGAAAGGGTCAGCAGTTTGGAAGGATCTGCTTTCTTTCCTGTAGAATTGACATTAACTGTAGAATCTGTCTTCTATACCATGAGATTTTCCCTTTCTCCCATTGCTTTTAAATAGAGCAGAGCCTTTCTAGCAGCTGAGGTGGCAATGCACACAGCAGGGAATGGTTTGGTGTGGGAGGATGGATTGTAGGAGAATAGAGATAGTGCTGAAGGCAATCTCGCCCCTGAGGGGTTGCAGCTGTACTAATTACCAAAGAGTAGGAACAGGCCTGCCCTTAATAGGGTGCAGCTGTGTCCAATAAGGATGGTCCAATAAAGATGGGTGTTATAAAAGAGTGGATTAGCTGGTCGAGAGAGAGTTGGAGTCAGTTGGCTGTGCTGCTGTGAGGAGTAAGGGTCAGGCGGTCGTGCTAGGGACAGTAAGGGTTAGGCGGTCGTGATAGGGACAGGAAGAAGTCAGCCAGCTGTGCGGAAGAAAGAGAAAAGAAGTCAGTGCTGCGAGGAGCTGCCCGTGAGAGCAGGTATGAGAGTATGATAGTAAGATGATAAACTAATGGTGACGGTCAGTTCCCATCCACCGTTGATTGGTGCCAAGCACCGATGCCGACAATTGGTGGCCTGTATGGGGTTGGATCCCGACAGTTTGGAATCAAGATCCAGAGCAGTGGGTAGCTGGGTGCTTCCACTCCCCGAGTCTGTGTGAATGCTGCTTCTGGCATCCAGCAAATACCACCAGTGTGTCATCCCTGACACGAAGGAGCACGAGCTCAGGGTCTTTGGGGAAAAGTGAGCGAGACCCATTTTTGCTCATTCATCTCCTCAACTGACAGGTACAGACCTAGAATAAAACTGCACAGCATGATTTAACCCAGCCTAGAGATGTAAGGACAGTTGTTTCCAGGAAAACAGGGAAGATTTTTGTTGCTGAAGCCAGGTTCTGGACAGCTAGGAGGGATGTACAATCAGCTCTTTAAAATAAAGTTTATAAGTAGCTCAGTTACAACCACTAGTGCCTCAGAGGGAAAATTAGCTGCATGCCAGCCTTGGGTGGTGGTAAAATAAACTGTCACAGCCCAAAGACTCTCTTCCATTTGATTTGTATTAAATTTTGGCTTTTTGAATGTGTGTCTCCAGTCAATACTGCTTGAGTCACTGAACCCATTTCTTAAGTTCATGCAGAAGATCTTCCCACCAAGCATAAAAATGCTGAAGGAAGAGAAGTGCTGTGAAAGGCTACAGGGTATCAGGTGTCCCTAGGAAGCAGTGCCTTCCTGCCTTTTATAGTCCAGTCAGCCTGTGTGACTTGTGGGAAATGGGAGTGTAGCCAGATTCCAGACAGTGCTGAGAGCAGCTGAGAGATGGTGGAAAACATTGGCTGTGAAAGACTAAAAACCTGATTGTGGCCCTAAAAAATTAATTTTATTACTAAGCTCTAATGGCAGGCAGTTGCATCTGCGATACTTTTTTATTTCTTTTAAATTTTAAATATTTTAAAAGAATATTTTAAAGAATTCCTGTCTGGGCATAAGAAGAAACTGAACCTGGGTGACATATATGATGAGGAGAAACATGGAGAAATTAATTTGTCTTTTGCAAGTCAATAGATGAAAACTGGAAATCGAGGTCAGCACACTTTATTTGCCAAGGAGCACAGCTGTTACTTTGAATGTATAGAACAATCTTAGACAGTATTTTTTTTTATTTCCAGGATTTTACATTAAACATACAAAAGCTGTGTCCTTGTCACGCTTTTCATGTTTTCATGCTGTTTACTGAGATTCAAGAGCATTGTCTACATGACCTTGGAGCTACAGCTGTTTGATTCCCTGGCTGATTATGCAGGAGAGGTCTGGGAAGTAGTTATTTTTTTCCTTGTCATGTCTCAGGTAAAGCTAGAGCTGCTAAAATATTATAAAATCCTGGCTGCAGAAGGCTGCAGAAGTATTCTGGAAAGCATTCTTACATAATTACCTCATGTTCATGCTGTTCATTAGGCATTCACAATTAGACTAAAGATACCAGTGAGGTGGGTGTTTGGTGTAACCCGATCCAGCAGTTATCTTCAAAGGGGTCAGAGAAAACTCCATTCTAATATGAGAACAACTCCTGTGATTTTCCAGAGGTCTGAATAATGCTGACCTGTAAAACCAGTTCCTTTTTCTGTATTTCATTACTGGAGGACTTATATATGTGTTTGTGGGAAGGAGGTGTTCATCAGTGTGATACATCATGTTCCCGAGTGTCGGCTCGGCTCCCCGAGTCAGTCGCAGAATCCTGGACAAAGCATTTTGCCTTTTTCTGTCTACTCCCTGTTTTTATAGTCAAGGTGATGCCTCCTGAGTTTCTGACAGATGTGCCCAAGTTACTTCATTAGTAATTGTATCTTGAAGAGGTGTCTGAAACTGCAGCAGTCTGTACTTCACTTTTAAGCTTTGCTGCATAATATTTGTTTGAAAGGAAGCAAGCAATGATATTAGAAGTTAGGAAATGCCATAGCTTCTCGATCCATCCTTTCTTCTTTTAGAGGGGCCACAGTGCAGTCTTAATGATGTTTTTTAAACGCTGTGTTTTCCCCTTTTAGCATTTCTTTCTTTAGGATTTCAGTGCTATTTAGGGTTTCAGTGATGTCTGTTATTACAGCAGTGTCAGGTTTGGATCAGGGCTTTGCTCTACTAGTAACTGTAATACCTGTGGCTGGAGGTTTGGTCTATGCCCCAAGGCATTAATGATGTATAGCAGTGAGGGAGAGGCGAGATATTCTGATCTACCTGGACATCTCTGATGCACTGTTCTTGCTTTAAGGAAATGTATCTCAGTTTTGATAAAAGGTTGAGCTCAATTCTGACCTGCCTGTTTCTGCATCCTCTCCTCAGCTTTGTGCCTGGCATTTGAGTTTGGTGCCACCAGGGTGACTGGACTGGGAATACTGTATCTCTTTGCTGACTGGCGACCTAAATGTAGAGCAGCAGTGCCAGGCCCAGGCTTGTAGGCAGCAAACTGCTTACAGAAGTATCCAGCACAGCTGTGAGCTCAGGAATGAATTAAAGACAAGGCAAATGGGGATGGGAAGTACCATGGTGCTTCTAGAGCAAAACTTGCTTCACAGCATCAGTCTTGGAGAGCTAAAAGCTGAGGATCAGCTTCTAAAGAGAATAGGGGGTTACAGGGACACTGTAATTTGTCTCAGACCATTCACTGTAGCAAAGCAGGGGAAATGTTTCACTTTTGGGAACAAAGTGAAGAATTTTAGGGTTATTTCTGTGGCAGGGTGAGGCCAAAAATGCACACAGACACAACAGAAATCTGGGTGTGATCTGTGCTTCTTTTAGACTTGGCACCCTCCTCTGTAAACAGATCCCCCAAGAAAAGGTTACGAAATGCAATCCCATTCCAGACAGACCCTGCCTTCAGATGGAGACCCTGCCTTCAGGGAATGGCCCTCCTGCCCCCTCACAGGCTGCCCTCGTCCCCGTTGGCATTTTGGCTGTTACCGTGGACACTGGGCACTACTCAGACATTTGTCCAACCCCTTCTCCTGAGCTTGGTCAGTAGAAATGCATTTATTGGTCCTTGGGCTGCCCATCTCTGAGTAACCAGGGGGCAGAGTCACCAAGGAACAGCCCACAGAGAATATCCAGGGGATCCCTACAGAGTTCAGCTGGAATTATTTTCAGAATCCCAGCAGGGACTTCCTCTCCCAAGACCAGAAGGAAGCCACCATTGGTCCTACTGTGTTTCAGGTGACTGATGTTACCTTGTCTCACTTGGATTTTCTAGATACTGAGACTGTGTACTTAGCATCCAATCACTCTTAAAGAGTAACACATTCTTTTCATTTGAGGAGGGAAATCCTAACTTTTCTTTGAATTAGAAAGAGGAAGAATTTACTACTTCAGGAAAGACATCAACTGGAACATTCTAACAGAAGGAAAGTTAAAGATCAATTAACCTGCAGCTTCATAACAAAAAAAAGAGGAGAGAAGCTGCTATTTTAAGACCATACAGAGCTGTGACAGATGATCTTGTATCTTTCTGCTGCCTAAAATTTTTCTGCTCCTCACTGTTTCTGCTGCTTTCATCTTTAGAACTGTGAAAGGTTTGTAAGACATGCTGCTTTAGAAAATCCAGCTGTGACATCCCCAGTGGTTTGATTCCTGGCACCAGTCCTCCTGTGCATGCTGGCAGCTGGGGAGTTCTGACCACTGGCAGTGTTTGGTCCATTTGGCTTCTTCCCTGTGAGTACATCAACAGGCATGACCAGCTCCTGATATCTCACCTCCATAATGGAAGAAGTCTGGGTTGTGTATCTCCGACTAATCTTGATAATCATCATGCTTGTTCTAGTGAAACAAAACCCAGATGTGGAAGAAGTCAGGAAGGAGAGGAAAAGCAAACTGTCCCTGCCACCCTCTTCTTCCCCAAGTAATGTTGGCAAACAACTGGAGTATACTCAAGAAGAGCTGGATAAGTATCTGGAGAAGCTAAACCATTTGATGCAGAAGCCAGAAAAAGGGATGGCCACCATGATCAGAAGTCCCTCCATTGCAGAAGTGCTGATGTTGTGTCAGGAACTAAGGAACGCTCGGGAAAGGAGGTAGGACACTCAGCATCTGTCAGGCTACACAAAAGTTCAGGTAGGAGACTTAAAATGACTGTTAGACTCAACCCGAGGTAGAACTCCTGGCTAAGGTGGTTAATCCTGGCTGATATAGTGAATCCTGATGAAATGCATAGTCCATGAACTTGGAGAGGGAAGAGGTGGGAGGAAGTCTTGTTATTTTGAAGGTAATGCATTCCTATTTTTGCACTGCTTATTTCAACATTACGCAGTCTTCCAGAGAGAGCTCTGTGACTCATGTGGTGTATATGTTACATGTGAAAGATGTAAATGTTGGCATTAGCATCTATGCATGTGTGTGTAGCTGTTATGTAAATTTCTCCTTCCCGTAGAAACAGGCATCATTTCTTACTTCAAGAAATTATTGTGCAGCTCTTCAGCTGTTACAAATCTCCCACTTGCCCCTCACACAGCAGTGTTTTGCCAGTTTTCCCAGCTAAGAGTCTGGCCTAGTACAGTACAGGAGCTCTGCAGACATTTATCTAGAGGCCACTGCATGGTACTGAGCCATGGGAAATATTTCTGGAATTTTTCTTCTGTGCACAATGTTCATGCAGTGTACTCTGTAAACATGAAAGACACTATTGGGTGCTACATGTATCTCTTCATGCTCAGAGATTTGTAACACACCCTAAATAGCTCAGTTACTTTAGATGGCTTAAAAAACAGCAGGATGACTTCCGTGAGGATGTTAGAAACATAAATGTTTTAATAAAGAGCAAAATAACAAACCTCTTAACAGAGAAAAAGGCGAGCCAGGGTAGGAAGTTCCTTGCCCTGCTAAAAACACCTCACAAAAGCGATTTACTTCCTTTTGTGCTCCCCTTTTCTAGGGAATTGCTGAGGCGGGACTTTTTGGCCTTTGTCCAATTAGCTGTCCCCAAATTTGATGTGATGTCCCCTTGGTCCTATGAGATGTCTTTTAAACTCGTTAAGGAGAGAAACTTCTGAGCCTCTTTCCTTTTCATGGAGACAAAGGGTTTCTTATTTACTTCTTAGCTGAACTCACACTCCTACAATTGGGAACCTGCAAAATTCTCTTAGCTTTGACCAAGGCCCTTTTTTAGGGGCTGAAACAATGCGGGTCTCTATATTTTTATTATTAGCCTCATTGCAATACATCAGATTTTGCCCTTGAGATGACAGTTTTCAGGGCAGCTCCGTGAGGCTGTGTCACTTTATGCCAGCAGCTGTTTCTCCTGCTTTCTCCCCATCCAGCAGCTGTTTCTATTCTTTATTCCTGAGACATGGATTCCTTAGTGCCAGTGCCCCACTGTGTCCTGGAGCACCTCCTGGGCCCAGGTGGGAGCACCAGCATGAAGCCTTCAGCACAGAGGAGACCTTGCTGTCAATAATGGTGCCCTACCCAAGAATCGAGAGACAGATGTGAACAGCCTTTGCAGTGAGTTAGGACATTGTAACTTCCTAAATCCTCCAGAGCTGCCTGAGCTGAGGGAATTAGTACAGCCAGTTGAAGGCAGAGGGACAGATGCACAAAATGTGTGGCTGTTTTTCAAAGCACATAGGAAGAGTAATTCAAGTTTACTTAGTAATTCAAATTTATTTAGCAGCCAATTTAATTTACTGAAGAAGATGCTATTTTATTAGACCTGTTACGGATAAAAAAATAGCAATGATTTTTCATTGTAGAAATGGATCATGTTGCAAAGTAACAGTGTTGGCTTATTTTTCTGCTATGGTTCAAGATGTTACCAGAATACAGACTGGGGAGAAAAGGTGCTGTGATCACTTTTCACACAGTTTAATCTAGTGCTAGCTAGCTTCAGAGGACATTCACTTGCTTAGAAAAAGGAAGTTTTCACACACAAATCACAGTACAGTTCACGTTGGAAGGGCCCACAGTGGCTCATGTGGTCCCACTTCCCTGCTCAAGCAGGGTCATCCCACAGCACATGACACAGGATTGTGTCCAGATGGTTCTGGAATATCTCCATGAGGGAGAGTCCACCCCCTCTCTGGGCAGCCTCTTCAGTGCTTGGTCAGTGCACGGGAAAGTTCTTCCTCATGTTCAGGTGAAACTTCCTGTGCATCAATTTCTGCCTTTGCCTCTTGTGCCATTGCTGGGCCCCTGGAGCGGAGCCTGGTCCCTGCTCAGAGCCCTCCCTGCAGACAGGGACAGACAGGGATTTTTTTTGTCATTCATTAGACTCATCTAAGCTTTTGCCTAGTAGGGTAGAATTCATATTTTCTTAAAAATTCCTATTTGTTGCTATACCTTATGATCTAAAAATCCTTTCTAGATTTCCCCCCATTTCCCACTTTCTACCTGTTCTTGTGGAAACTGGGCAGTCCACTCATTAAAGCCAAAACAGGAACAAATGAATTGATTCAGAAGTGCAGGAGGGATAAGATGGGTGTCTGTCACACACAGCAAGAGTGATAGAGCAGTAAGCGGATAATTTGGGAAATAAATTTACTCAGAGGGTTTCCTGCTTCATTAAATTTAATCAGAGTTATTTTTCAGGTTGCTTCAGAAGCAACAAGAAATGAATGGCAGCAGATGGCAGAGAGGCGTGGGCCTCCCACAGGCTGGAAAAATAGATTGCCAGCCAGTCTCCAGGATGTGCTATGGGTGGCAGAGCACATGTGCCCGCTGGGACAAGGCAAGAGGTGGAAACCCTTTACATAGCCATAGATTTAGAAAACCCACAGTGCCAGCTTTGAGCCCCACAGGAGCAGGAGGTCTGTGCAATGCCCCAGCTGAGGGGAGTCAGGACTCGTTTCCAAAGGGTCTGTGTCCTGTCACAGCAAGAATTGGAGTTCAGAAGAAGTATGCCTTGAGTGTCTGTCATCAGGGACTGTGAAATACCCACTGGGTAAGTTAATGGTGGCTTGCCCAACTCTGATGGGCCTGTAATTGTGTATGCAGAATTTTATATGGGTCAGCCTCTGCTGGAAGTGCTTCATAGTCAGCAATCTCCAGTGCTGTCCTTAACCCAAGTATAGAATCACAGAATAGTTTGTGATTAAAGCCCATCTTGTTCCAAACCCCTGCCATGGGCAGGAGCACCTTCCACTAAACCAGGTTGCTCTCAGCCCCATTCAACCTGGCCTTGGACACTTCTAGGAATGGGGCAGCCACAGCTTCTTTGAGTTGTACCCATGGAAATCCTCATGGTGATGTGTCAGTATCAGCACAGATTCATGTGAGCACAGCAGAATGGACAGAGTTGTGAGGGAAAAAAAAGATTATTCACCGGCACCAGGTTCACTTCTGTTGTGTAGTACTGGGTCTTCTCGCTTCTCCAGGTCTGACAAGAGTAGCAAACTTTCTGCAGTGCATTCCTGGTGGATTTTGTATGGTTTTCTTTATGCTGCAAGAGCCTCTTCACCTTCAGTCCATCACCTGATTCAGTCTACTTCCTCAGCCCATCGTAGGCCCTGAAAACTACCTAGATGACTAGGACAGTCATGTGATTAAATCTCTGTGGATCTCATGGTGCAGTGATAGACACCGTCAATGACACTGCCTGAAGTAATACTGTTAGGATGTTTCTGTAATCCTCTCAAGCCCTGCCATCCTACTGCTCTGGGAGGTCTGTGTTGCAGCTGTTGTGTTGCAAAGCAGACAGGTTTGTAGAGAGAGGATATGTCTTTACACCTTTGCAGCTTCTCTGCCTGAAAGGTATCACTGGCTCTCAGAAAAGATCATCTGTCTGCCACATGAGTGTTTCAGGGTGCCTCTGATCTATGTATAATAGAATATCCTGAGCTGGAAGGGACCCACAGCGATCATCCAGTCCAGCTCCTGCCCTGCAGAGACACCCCAGCAATCCCACCCTGTGCATCCCTGGCAGGGCTGTCCAAACACTCTTGGAGCTCTGGCAGCCTTGGAGCTGTGCCCATTCCCTGAGGAGCCTGGGCAGTGCCCAGCACCTTCTGAGGGAAGAACCTTTCCTGATATCCAACCTTACCCTCCCCTGACACAGCTTCAGCCCATGTTATCTCTTGTAAAACTACAGAGGGGAGTGAGGCAGGAAGGATGAGATCAGCTAGCCAAGCCCCCCTGGTCAATGCACAGTCAGCTAGAGCATTTTTGCCCAGGGCTACATCCCGTCAGATTTTTAGTATCTCTATCTGGATACTGGATGTTCTCTAACATATGAAAAATTGAGCATTTGTGCAGGAAAAACAAAACAGTTTCTTTTGAAGTCTCTGCTTCTCTTCAGGTCCTCCATCTCTGTATTGCATCTAGATGTTTCCCACTCACTTTAGCTCTCTAGCACACACATACCTCAGAGAAGAAATTTAGGCAGATAACAGGATGTGTATCTGGAAAATGAAGTTTCATGTTTGTGCCTCAACCCTGACTTTTAATCAGATATATTCCAAGCAGAATGAGCTTCTAATTGTCTCTTTCAACATGAGAAGACATTTCTACCCTCTTTTTCTTGCTGGTGAGAAAACCTAGAGCCTTCCAGCAAAATGATCAGAGGTTCAATAGGTTTGGAGCCCATCATCAGTAACAAGCATTTATTTACAGGTACAGATTTCCTTCTTGAATCTCTTTCCTACCTCAGCAGTTGGTGACACTTAAGTAACAGCTATATTTGTAGTCTAGAAGGTTAGGATTTCTTTTACTTGCAGATTTAGCTTCCAGTTGGCTAAACAGTTAATTGTGTCAGAGTCTTCGTGTGATTCAGAAGCTCTGTAAGGACCCAGCTTGTCCCAGCAGTCTGTAATGTGAGCCAGCACTCAGTGTTGTGTGTGTGGATCCACCTCATGCATTCAGAGAGAAGGACTGATAACTGGGGAGGAGCACTTGATATTCAGAGAATAAATGAGTCAATATTGTCATCCTGTACACATTTCCATTTTTAGGCTTGTTGAATTGATTTCCCATTTCAGAGTGAATGTAGGATTCAGGTTAAGGGAGATAAAAGGAAGGGCATAAAGTCACAAATTAGTAGAAATATTGAAATGGCAAAGGATGGATATTTACAGACCTCTGTGGACCTTTGCTCTCAAAAGGCTTCAAGAGCTCTGCCCCTGGATTTTATTTATTCAAGGACATTGTGTAAATAAGTTTCAACCTCCAAGTTATTCATAAGCTGACTGTATTGCATACGTTGCCCATTTGGTATCAATGTGGGGCTTCGTGATGAGGCGTTTTTAATCATGTGGCACGTGCTCAGAGACCTGGGTGAGTCAAAGTGAAGGAAGATAGAGAGAACATACCTACTCAAGAAGATGGTTGGTTCTTGGGGGAAAAAAGTGGAAAAAGTAAAATGCCTAAAATGACCTCAATTAATTAACCATGCACCAACGCCCTTCCATTAGCTGGCCCCTAGCCTGCACCACTCCAACAAGCCATGGCACTACCACTGCAAGAGATGTGAGTGCAGATGTGTGGCTCAGGAGTGACAGTCTTCAACAGTGAACAGGCCTGCAAGTGCTTTAAAGAGATGAGCCTAAACCTTTAATTTGTCTAATGCAAGACATACGTGGGAAAAAAATTCCTGTGTGCAGACGTAGGCACCTAGAAGTTAGATATGCAAACCCTGAGCTGCCCCTGTGCTGCCTCTCAGGAGGATGTTGAAGAGCTCAGTGAGGTCTCCCCTCAGTTTTCCTCCACACTCAACACACCAAGTACCCTCACCTGCTCCTCATATGGCCCCTCCAGACCCTTCCCCATCTTTGTGACCTCCTTTGGATGCTCTCCAATGGCTTAATGTCTTTTCTATATTGCATACAGGACTTGAGGTGAGGCCACCCCAGAGCAGAGCAGGACAATCCCCTCCCTGGTGCCCCCCTGGACATTTTTCCTCTTGGCTTAGCTCCTGGTGGAGCATTCAGGTGCAGTGTGTTGATCCCTTGGAGTAAGTCTGAGGAAGGAGGGAGCAAATCACCACTTACACTTGGTTGCTCCAAGCCCTATCCAGCCTGGCCTTGGACTCTTCCAGGGATCCAGGGGCAGCCACAGCTGCTCTGGGCAACCTATGCCAGGGCCTCACCTCCCTCATAACCAAGAATTTCTTCCTGGTACCCAATCTCTAGTCACCCTTTTTCAGCTTAAAGCCATCCCCCCCTTGTCCTGTCACTCCACACCCTTGTCCAAAGTCCCTCTCTAGCTCTCTTGGAGCTCCTTTAAGGCATTGGAAGAGGCTCTAAAATCTCCCAGAAGCCTTCTTTTCTCCAGGTGAACACCCCCAGCTCTCCTGGCCTGTCTCCAGAGCAGAGGGACTCCAGCCCTTGGAGCATCTCCCTGGCTCTCTTCCTGCCTGCTCCTGTTCAGCTTCTGGCCTCAAGTTGTGGGCATCTCCACTGAATGGTGCTCCCAGGAAACCCACAGCTCTTGTTTGGAAAAATCTTGGAAAACCTGTCTGTTGTTTAAAACCTGTCTCTGTCCAAGCAATGCCCTCATGCTGCTGCTGCCCACCCCCCCTCCAAGGGGCCATTCATGGAGCAACTGGCTCTGAGCAGGAGCCATGACTTGGATCCTACTTCCAAAGGCAGGCTGCTGCAGGGTATGGACAGTCTGACACAGGCAGTGTTGAGTTACAGTCAGGCCCCTGCAGGAATGCAGGATTGTGCCGGTATGACCAGTTCAGATACCCCAGCTGAAAGAAGGAGCCCTTGGCAGTCCTTTAAGCAGAGAGGTCAAGTTAATGTCACAGCACACCTTCGCCAGGAAGGAAGGTTCCTGAAATGCAGTATGGGAGCTAACTGGATATGATGTTCCCATCTGTATTTTTCCATTCGTTTGTTTGTTCCCTCTCACCAGCTGGACCTAACCTGCTGGAGGAGCATCAGAGTTTGGATGCTGGAGGTGAGAGTGAAGCCCAGATGAGCCCGCCTTTCCCTGGGGTGGTTCAGGTGGTCTGTTTGGTTGATTTAAAGCCCTTGGATGGGTGATGAAGTTCAAATACCCCTCTGGAGGGAAGGCAGTGCTCAACAAAGAGCCCACATAGCAGGCCCCAGCAAGTGTTGTCTTCAGGGAGGTGTGAATGCTGAACAGGAGTTCTTGCAGCTCAAGGGTCAGGTCTGTTCAGCTGCTCAGACTGGCCATTCCAGTAAGAAACACAAATCCTTGCACCAGCTCACGTACAAGGAAACCTGGTGACCTCCAGGAGCTCCTCTGAGTTCAAAAAGGGTAATTTCTCAGGCATAAAAGGAGTGGTCCCTAAAGGGTACTTGCTCACAAGAAAGCCTGTCTGTGGCCCAAAATGCTATCAGCTGTTTGCAGTATCAGTGCCAGGGTCTAGAATCACAGAACACAGAAGAGTTTGGGTTGGAAAGGACCTTAAAGCTCATCTCGTTCCATGATGCAGTAGGGTCCTGCCACATGGGATGTGGTTGCTCCAAGCCCCATCCAATCTGAACACTTCCAGAGATGAGGCAACCACGGCTTCTCTGGGCAACCTGTGCAGGGGCCTCACCACCCTCAGAGGGAACAATTTCCTCCTAATACCCAATCTAAATCTTTCCCCTCTTAGTTTAAAAACATTCCCTTTGTCCTATCACTGTTTGCCCATGTAAAAAGTTGCCCTGCCTCTCTTTTGTATTCCCCCCTTTAGGCACTGGAGGGGACTCTAAGTTCTTCCTGGAGCCTTCTCAGCTCCAGTTCTTCCAGCCTGGCACCAGAGCAGAGGGGCTGCAGCCCTTGAAGCATCTCCATGGTCTCCTCTGGACCTGTTTGAACTGGGGCACATACTTCTTGTGCTGAGGACCCGAGAGCTGAAGGCAGCTCTGCAGGTGAGATCTCACAAGGGCAGAGTAGATCTAGGGGGATGTCGTGGGTGGTGAGGGAAGACAAGCACACAATCAATATGATTGATAAGCAAGCTCCGATTTATTGAATATTCTGAGGGTTCTTATAGGGTTTTCTATAGGCGTTTTCTCAATAGCAGCTTTGATTGGTTAAAGATCATAGTTACATTTCTCTTACTTGCAGTTACAGCTTAAACAAAGCAGAGCCTTAACAAAGCTCTAACACAGCAATATCTCTTAAAGGTACATCTTCTTTTAGGGACATCTCTTCTCTACACCCTGTTCTCTCTTAAAGGTTTCAGCTCTGCCAAGTTCTTCATATCTCAAGGATAGGCTGTCTTTTGCTATCTATGTATGCGTGCAAGCTACAGTGTACTGTTTTTCCCAGGTCTGAACAGAGTATTGTTCTCAGGCCTGACAGTCTCAGGCCTGACAGGGATTTTCTCGGGCTACACACAATACATGATTTTAGGGTCTCATACAGAGGAATCACAGAATAGCTGTTCTATTGATCCATGACCCTTCTCCTGAACCATTCCCCAGCAGGGGAGAATCCCCATCTCTGACTTGCAGTCTGAACTCAGCCCATTCCATATAATCAAAACAAACCAATCAAAAACCACCTTAACATGGATGTTCCCATGCAACCTTAGCATGAGAGCTCCAAAGTCACTTGCGTCCAGTTCCTGGTGTGTAGCTCAGGTGTGTGGCTCTGTGGACAGACTGCAGGATGCTGTGCTGTCAGTGCTACCTGCAGTCACTGAGAAGGAGCAAAGCAAACTTCAGCCCTCAGACCTGCAAACTGACTCCCACTGCTTGGATCTTGCTCCAGCTCAGCTCTCCTCCCTCACTCATCCTCATTTATCAGGTTAGGTACAGGCAGGATGAATACAGGACATGTGAGACAATGTGGAAAGTAGGAAGCTTTGGGCATGGCTCCAGTAGGGAGTTTGTGATGAATTAAAATGGGATTTGTGCACTGCATTCAGATTTTTTCCTACCAATTTTCTGAGCTGGATCCTGTGGTGGGCAGGGAAAGAACAGCAAGCACCCAAACTGATGGAAGCAAGGGCTCAGCAAGAAGCTGCCAAAAGCAGAGGGCACAAAAGGTAGTGCCAGTAGGGATTTGACATAGCATTGGACTACAGGTGATAGTTTTTATCTGAATTAAATCAAGTCAGAGTTTTTTTATTTCCCCCTTATGACTGCAAAAAGGGTTCTTTATTATGATTTTTGAAAGGTTCTTAATTTTTCTCTCTCTAAATTTATTTTTTTTCTTAATGTTTAAAATTTGCTGCCACTTCATGGACTCTGTGTTGTGATTTCTTTTGTTAGCCCAAGTAACAAAGCATCAAATACTCCAGCACCTGTGAGATCAATGTAGTCAGTCTTGCCATGGATAAACTCAACCCCTGAGGAAATTTGTAGGATCATTTTACCCATTTCCTTTCCAAATTCACCTTCTTTCCAGATATACTGTGCTGCTGAGTTGAATTGATTAGAAAATGACATCTGCATTTTGAGGTATTTGCATTTATCATTCAGCTGGAATTAGGAAAGCCTCATCAGGCATTACAGGTCCAAGTGAGTGGCTTCCTGGATCTGTTCTTTCAGTGCAGGAGGGTGAGACCCAGCTCCTGAAGACTTGGACGTGTCTGCAGGCAGCTCTGATGCAGCTGCAGGAGGACATTGTGTGTTTAGATGGGCTTGAGTGCCAACAGTTGTTTTGTTAGAGTTTACTCCTTTCTTTTTCAGAAATCTCTAATATTTGCTTATTTGAAACATATCACTCACAATAACTTTGTTTACAGGTTTGGGGGCAGCACTGTTCTTCTCTGTGTGCATGTCAGTCACATTAGTGGTGTTTATCAGAAGAATGAACTGTGCTTTTCTTGCTCTTTTTTCCAAACTCTGGAGCAAACAGTGCCAGTTTGTACAGTTATCTTTTAAGGGAAGTTATCTGTTTTAAGGAAAAGACCACCCTGAGGAGAATAACTTAGCTCTTCATGTAGTTTCACAGCACCATAACTGAAGGCCTTGGGCTGGGTGGGTTGGACACCATGCTGCTGGGTGGGGTGTCTGAAAACAGCCATGATAGTGCTGAGAGCAGGAGGGTGACAGTTCAGTCCCCATGGTGTTGGTGTTAATCAGAGCTATGACCAGGAAAGCCCCACTGCTTCACAGAACCATAGATTCACAGAACATGAAATCATTAAGGTTGGAAAAGACCTTTAAGATCATCAAGTCAACTATTAACTCAGCACTGCTTGCTCTGACCTATATCCCCAAGTACCACATCCACAGGTCTTCTAAACCCCCCGGAGACAGTGACTCCACCACTGCCCTGGGCAGCCTGTGCTAGTGCTTTACAACCTTTTCTGTGAAGAAGTTTTCCCAATATCCAACCTAAATGGCCCCAGCACAATTTGAGGCTGTTTCCCCTTATCCCCTAGGAGCAGAGCCCGAACTCCCTCTGCCTACAGCCTCCTGTCAGGGAGTTGTGCAGAGCCAGAAGGTCCCCCCTGAGCCTTCTTTTCTCCAGGCTGAGCCCCCCCAGCTCCCTCAGCTGTTTCTCATCAGACTTGTGCTCCAGAGCCTCCCCCAGCACTGTTCCCTTCTCTGAACATGTTTGAGCACCTCAATGTCTTTCTTTACTTCTTCCTCTCTCAGACCCATGGGGCAGGTCAAGGGGCACTTGACAGGTTATTCCTTTCTTGTTTTGTTTTTGAGCAGGGAAAACCAGTCCATCTGGAAACACTGAGAATATTGTGGAAGAGACTGGTCAGTCGAGCCAAACAAGATTGTGGCTGCTGAAATCTCCTTCTCCCATGCAGGCATTTGCTCCTGCTACTTCAGCCAAGAGTGAGGGGCACTGCTCCTGATTTTGCCATCTCATGCATGAATACCTGCATACCAAGTATTCAGGGTCCTTCTTAGCATCCGGAGTCCAGCTCTAAGTGCTTGCATTATCCATCAGGCAAGTGGACATTTCCCTGTGGCCCATTTGTTTTTGAAGGAAGCAAACCTACAGCAAACCAAAGAGCTATCTTTGGGCACTGGTTTAATGAGGCTCAGTGCCAAGGGATGGTTCTCCTGAACACTGTGTCTGCAGAGCCCTGAAATGGGGACAGTAGGATGGTCCCAGTGGCATGGCAGATAACCCTGGAGGCACGTGGCTCTGTGTCTGGCACACTTGGCACACAGCACCTGTCGTGTGCCCGAGGGTGGTCTCTGGCTGTATGTGGGGCCACATGCAAAAAGAGAGGGGGTGGCAGTCCTCATCCTGACCCACAACTGCCAGAGACTCCTGAGGCAGCAGATACTCTTAGTCTTGCCTTCCATTTCAGTTTGTCACTCTCCTCCGGCCCAGCCCACTCTATGGGTGCTGGATCCCTTCCCTAAACTTCTCCTGCTCAGCCTGATTTTGTAAATATGTCATTGACTTCAATATCTAATTTAACATTCTCCCCTTACAAACTGCCCTTCCTCCATGTGAAAGCAGAGGGCCCAGAAACTGAGCTCCAAAACTGCTCTCCACAAAACATTGCTGGCAATTACTCCTGATGGAAGCTTTTGGAAATTTTTATTGCTTCTGTCCAAAAGCATAACAGGCATTTCTGACAAAAAACTCAATTAATTAAATCTGAGCTTTGTTTTACCACAAATCTGTTGCCAAAATTGATTTGACCAGCTCTACAGCCATGTCTACAGCCATGTGTGTGCTGAAGAGAAGGAAACCTTCCTAATTTTAGTTTTCTCTATTATATCACACCCAGGTAAAGCTGCCTTATTAGCTTCCTCATCCTGCAGATTTAAGCTTGGAAACCACAACTTATTTATATACCACAGCTTATTTATGTACTTCCTTATGATGCTAAGCGTACATATATTTTAACATAATCAGTGTTTACAGCAGTTCACAATGGGCTTGCTGACACCTGCACAGAGCTTACTGGGGTACAGCTCTCTCTGCTCTGCTTCCAGAGCAAGCAGTTCAGCAGACAGTAGACACAGACCAGGGTCAGAGAAGACACCAGTGCCAGTCTGCTTCCAGGAGATGCCGTGAGTGTTACCGGTAAAGATTGTTTAGATCTGTGGGATTCTTGTCTTGGCTGTTGCTCCTGTTGCCTCCCTTTTCTGTCTTTCCCTGCACTTCTGGACTCTGCTAAGTTCAGCCACGTCCTTAATGGGCAGATGCTCAGGCACCTTCATGTCTGCCTTGAGCCCAGAGTAGAGTAGGGAAGTATATTCAGAGAGTCTGTCTCCCAGGAGCTGCTGAGCAGGGAGGTGAAATAGAGATTTTTAGAGTTCACTTAAATTAACAAAATAAATTAAACATTTAAATTTTAGCTTGTAGAATTATGTGTTGAATTTTAACCTTTTACTTGAGAAACCTCTGCCATGGTACAAAGGGCACAGGAAAATGCAAATCTCTGAAGCTTCTTGCATAAAGGACAATGCCAGAGAAGACCAGGAGATGCAAAGAACCCAGATAAAGGGGCTCTTCTGTCTCCAAGCTTATCAAGACTGACAGACGTACTCAGATAG
>VXBC01001387.1:1021-18365 GCA_013399945.1 Ploceus nigricollis | reverse complement strand
ATTAACAGAAGATATCTCTCCGGAGGGAGACATTGTTCTTGGAAGAGATAAGAAAACGGCTCACTCTCCCAACAGATGGCAAATAGAATACATGCTTATCTTACAAGCCAGGACACCAGTAATTCTGTGATTCTGTGAATTCTGTCCTGAACCTCCGGCTGTTTTTTGCCTTGCACCATATCTCCTGATGGGTTGGAGTCACAACATGTGCCTCTTCCTGCCTAGCTTGTTCCTGCCTGGAGCTGCCAGAGGATAGGCTGAACCCACCTGCCTGCATTGCCCACCCCACAGGGTTCCCACCTCAGCCCTAGGTTTGGGTGATTCCATGGGTATGATCTGTTCACCGGCTTTAGACCCTCTTGGTGCTGTCAAGTACAGTCTCTGTGAGAGCTGCAGAGCTGACAGAGGATTTGTTTGGCCCAGGGCTTTCTGGAGCCGCACAGAACCAGCATTCCAGAAGTGCTGTGTGTCATCATTGTTGTTCTCTGCCTTCAAGTGACATTGGTGCTGAGTAGATACTTTCCTTCCTACCAGGAAACTCTGTCAGGGCTCCTCCTCCCAGAGTCACTGCCTACATCCCATTCTTGCAGTCTTCAGACAGGTCTCATTCCCTTTTCCTTTCTGTTTCCTGACACCTCCATCTTCCACAGTGTGCAGCAGCAGCTTGCAGCAGTAGTGCCCTGCATCCCTCCTGGAGGAGGCCTGGAGTGAACCAAGGGGTTTGGTGGGGTAGGGTGAGAGTGGGATTGAGGTATCTTTAAAGGTTCCCATCCACCTAGGTGAGGGGACCACTCAGTTCTGTTGCAGCCAAGGCAAAAATCTTCGCTTGTGCCAAGGCCAGGCCAGGTACATTTGCTGTTTCTTGGGGATAAATATCTCTTTTTTTTTAGGGCAACTGCAGTCTCCATCCAACCAGGCACTCACTGACTGGAGATAGATGGCTCCACAGCAAGCCCTTCCCTGCTCCTCTCAGCAGCCATTGCTTTCCACCCAGCCCATGGCCCTGGCAGCACTGCATGGCACTAAGAGAAGAGGTGATGCCAAAAAAGAGGAGGCAGCATCTCAGGAAACACCAAAGCTCTGGCCTGGCCGGCCTCTTTGGCCCATTTAGTGCAGCGATTGCCTGTCCCAGGCCATCCAAAGCTATCCCACAGCCTGGGACTGATTTAGCTGGGGCTGCCTGGCTTGGCCTTTCTGGCTAAGAGGACAGGGTTTGTGTGAACACTGGTGGAATGAGGGGTGGGCATTGTATCCACCCTCAGAGTTCATCCCAAATCTGTCACCTTTGGCTCCATTCATGTCTGTGAACAGAGAGCAAAGCCAGACTGTGCTGGGGCTGAGCAGTGCTGCACAACCTTCGTCAGAGCTTTTATACCTGTTCAGTAGTTCTCCAAAGACCCCTCCTACATGGCAGCAACTGGAAGTCATGTTGGCTGTGTCACTGGGAGGCTGTGGCAGATGCTGAATGGGGGAGAAGAGCCAATGCAGATGGTAGGAGTGTTCTGGGCTGCTGATCCACTCCATTGCCCTGCTGAGCCCCAAGAGCCACATCTGCTTGTTTTTTTAATCTGTCCAGGGATGAGGACTTCACCACTGCCCTGGGCAGCCTGTGCCAGTGCTTTACTGTGCAGAAATTTTCCCAATATCCAACCTAAACCTCCCCTGATGCAACTTGAGGCCATTTCCTCTCGTCCTGTCCCTTGTTCCCTGGGAGCAGAGCCTGATCTCCCTATGGCTGCCCCCTCCTGTCAGGGAGTTCTGGAAAGTTGAGAAGGTCCCCACTGTGCTTCCTTTTCTTCAGGCTGAGCCCCCCCCAGCTCCCTCAACTATTCCTGTATTCCTATTCGACTTGTGCTCCAGAGCCTTCCCCTTTCTCTTCTCCGGACATGCTCCAGCCACTCAAGGTCTTTCACATCATGAGGGATTCATCTATTTTATGTCACTAGCCTTTCTGCCTCTGAGCCATGACCTGGCAGAGGTGGGAGCAGAGCCTTCCTGAAAGCTGGTATAGGGATGCTCCTCCAAGATGAATGTGGAGGCTTTAGTCTCTGCTTTGGCCCCTGAATGTCCTTGGTTTTCTGGGCTGAGGTGTGAGTTCTATGGGAGTCCTACCCTTAGCACGGGTGAGTGTGAGGTGAGAACTCTCCACAGCTGGGCTGAGACACTCAGCCAGTTAAAAGTCCCTGCTGCTGGACTGGCAGAAAGCTGAACAAAGGAGCATCCACTGTCCTTTCCATGGTACAGGTGCCAGGAAGAGCCTGTGGGAAGCACAGCACCAGTAAGTGTTGCTTGCTGAGAGAAGAAAAACAACTCCCAGCAGAGCTCTCAATTCATGGCTGGGGAAGGAAGAAGGTTGAAGTGGATAAATTAGGATTTCCTCAGGATTTAATCTAGAATAGATGCAGATGAGCAGCATAAAGATACTGAAAATAGCCTTCAGGCTCACCCTCAAGAACTCTTGGAGCAGGAGGGATGGGCTCAATAGGAAGGAAAGGCATGGGCCACACTTCATTTGAGGCAGCAGATCCTGCTGGAGGGACAGTGTCCCCCAGAACTGGGCTAATCAGCTTGGGAGCATCTCCTGTGGTCCATGGGACATGATCAGTCCCATGTTTTCATTCGTTGCCTTCTCTCATCCCAGCTCCAGTGGCAGAGTCAGCCTGTGGTGGGTGCTGTTGCTCTGGGCAGGATGCCGTGCTGCTAGCAGCACCTGGCAGTCCCTCGCGGAAGAGGAAAGGAACAAGGGAAGGCTGCAGCTCATCCACCTCTGCCCCTGCGGGCTCCCCGGGCCCTGACAGCTGATCCCGGGGGTGGGAGCATCTCCTGGCGGGTGCTGTAAAACCCCACCTGGGATCTCACACCTCAGCCCCCTCACTGGTGCATCCCCCCCTGCCCCAGCTGTAAGAACCCGTGCTTTTCCAGCCTGCAGGGGACAGGTCAGCAGCCCCCCAAGTGCTTTGCTGTAGGCAGCGAGAGCATCTCTGGGCGTGGGAGGGCAGCACGTGTCGGACTTGCTTTGCAGAGCAGCCGTAGTGGCAGCGCTCGCTAACCGAGAGGTGTCGTGCAGTGTAGAGTAGCCATAGGATGAAATCATCCCCTAACTGCAGGGCAGGAGCTCAGAGGAATGTGTGTCCTCTGCATCTGCGTGTGCAGTGGAGTCGGCTCATTCCTTATACAAAATGTTTAGATCAAACCTAATAAACACTCTGTGCCTGCGCCCCTCAGTGAGCTGAGCTCCCTACACCCTGTCCTGCACTATGTGCCACTAGCAGCTCTGCCATGGCCACCCCACCAGCAGGATGAGGTACCCACGGTCACAGCTGACCATCCAGATGTGACATGGCCACACCCTCCACCACCCCTTGGTGCTGCTGAGCAGTGGGGAGTACTCACGGCCAAGCATCCACCCCAGGCAGGCTCATGGTGGTTGCCGTCACTGCAGGCATTGTCGTGCCTTGGGTTGGGTCTGAGCTCATCCCTGCCATCTCCCAAGCCCAGCAGCGACACCCCACATGCCCAGTCTGGGCCAGGGGTAAAAGTGTGGGGAGGGCACAGTGCACCATGCTGGACACAGACTTGGCCAAATAGCCCCAGGGGCTTTGCTGGAGATGGTTCTGCTGTGGCTGGTCCTGCACAGGTCCCTCCAGTGTCCCCCAGCCTCAGCAGCACCAACAGGTGCTCCTGCTTCTCCCCTGTGCACTCAGAATCAGCCATCTCTGATCTCCCCACAGTAAGACTCTCCACCCCAGCACCTGAACAAAGCATCTTCCTCTGCTGAGGGGGTGTTTCTGTCATGAGAAAAATCTTCCCTTCTATAGTATTTTCCTGGATTTCCTGTTTTTAACAGCCTGACCGGCAGAGCTTGTTCAGAGCACAGGTAGGATACACGTTCCAGCAGTGAGATGTGTTGTCCTAGTGAAGAGGTTAAAGGTTTGGCAGGGCTGTACATGCTCAACTCTCTGAGTCCAGCTTGCCCTGGAGGTTGGGGAGCACAGCCATGACTGTGCCCAGCCCACCCAGCAGACACGGACCCCACAGAGCAGTGAGACCTGCAGCTTTCCTCCTGGTGCCTGCATGGCCCAGAGCTGGTCTGCAGATTCACCTCCCAGCCAGACTGGACACAAGGGGAATTTTGGCATCAGCCCACATGCCTGAGCAGAGTGGCCATGGACAGGAGGTGCTGCCCGTCACCTCTGCTCTTCTCTCTGGCAGCCCAGCTCTCCCCCACCAGTCCCTGCTCATTGTATGAGCAGCAGCCCCACCCGGTGGTGGCTCCACAGAGGCTCCCTTCACCTCCTGGCAGGATGTTTGGTCTCTCCCCAAAGCACACCTGACTGTACCTCTCCACAGGCTGCGGGGCCACGGTGTGGGTGGAGAAGTCAGAGATGGGAGGAAGCAGCTTTCTGGGGATCCATGAGATCCCCACGAGGATGTGGTGCAAGTGTGTGCTCTGTTGGCACAGAGCAACAGTGGGTGAAGCAAGTGGAGCACACAGGGACCAGAGCAGGTCTGGGACCCACCACAGGCATGATGGAGTCACTGAGTCCTGACTGCACCACGTGGATCCAGCAAGGGATGAGTCGTTCTGGGTAAGGATGTTTCCCTTCCTCCACCCTTTGTTATTCCAAAGCCTCATGATTGCATAAGTACAATGGCTCAAAAATGTGATAGTTCAACTAAATAAACCCTCTCAGAGGGATTGTTGACTTCACTACTCTGTCATGGAGAAGACCCACAGAGCACTCAGGGCCAGCACTCAGCTCCAAGTGCTCATTGAGTTTGTTTTGCTCAAGTTGGGGGTGGGAACTGCCCCAGCACCACTCAGCAGACTCCAAACTGCCTGAGCCTGTACCTAGGTCGCTGGGAAAGCTCATCCTGCCCCTCCCTCTCTAGGGGCAGACACCAGTTGCGGTGTTTTACACTCCAAAGAGCACTGTAGGGGAATAACTGTGGATCCCATGAAGACACTGAGGCTGTAGGGGCAGAGGTCCACTCAGCCCAGCTGGCAAGACCAGGGACAAACATGGCCCCTCTGGAAGAGTTTCTCACTTACTCTGAAGCAAATAGAAGAGGAAGGCATCAGGCTGCTGAGTCATGAGTAGGAGTTGGATCTGGGATAGCAGCAGGAGCAGCTGCTGCATCAAATGAGTGTTCAGCACCAAGTCCAGCCCAAGCGGGATCCACAGGATCTCCTCCTCCCTCCAGTCCCTGTGTCTGGCAGAGAGAGGCAATAGTCACACACATCTCCCATATGGGGATCCAAGGAGGGGGCTGGGCAACCCCATGAACACATTTGGGCGAGCAGAACCTGAGAGTTGATGGGGAGAAGAAGACCAGGCCTGCCCCTTCCCCATCTCCCAGGGAACAGAATCCCAGTGCAACTCAGAGGGGCTTCAAGCTCCCCCTGGCCAGACCTGGCCAGACCTGCTGGGAGTGTGCAATGGTGTTTGCTCTTCCCTCTGCACCCACACAGGCTGGGCACTGGATCCTGCACAGCAGGAACAGCACAGTGGCTCCTGGAGGCTGCAGGGACAGTCCCATGGGAAAGCTCTGCCACTGTCATTCGGGCAGGCTGGGCACAACCATTCAGCCCTTCAGTTCCTGGCTCAGCCTCTCAGGCTGGTGCAAGGATGGACAAAATGTCATCCGGGAAGCTGTGCTAGTTCTGACTAGGGAGTCCAGTGGAGTGAGGGAATGGATATGAAACCAATGAACATCCCTTTGTCCATCCATCCATAAAATCACAGAATCACAGACTGGTTTGGGTGGGAAGAGAGCTTAAAGACCATCTTGTTCCAAAAGCCTGCCAGAGGCAGGGACATCTTCCGCTATCCCAGGTCAGTCCAAATCCTGTCCAACCTGGTCTTGGACACTTCCAGGGATCCAGGGGCAGCCACAGCTGCTCTGGGCAACCTGTGCCAGGGCCTCACTACCCTCACAGGGAAGAATTTCTTCCTAATACGCCATCTGAATCTCCCCATTTTCAGTTTAAAGCCATTCCCTCTTGTCCCGTCCCTCCAAGCTCTTGTCCACAGTCACTCTCCAGCTGTCCTGGAGCTCCTTTAGGCACTGGAAGGGGCTCTAAGATCACTTCAGAGCCTTCTCTTCTCCAGTCTGAACACCCCCAGCTGCCCCAGCCTGGTTCCAGAGCAGAAGGGCTCCAGCCCTCGGAGCACCTCCGTGGCCTCCTCCTGACTCGCTCCAGCAGCTCCACGTCCCTCTGATGTTGGGACTCCAGAACTAGAAGCACCTCTGCAGGTGGAAACACCAGAGTGGAGCAGAAGGTGCTCTTGCCCTGCTGCCCACGCAGCTGGAGACGCAGCTGGGATGCAGTTGGCTTTCTGGGAGCACATCCACTCATTCATCCACCTCACCTCGGGAAAAGAGCTGGGAAAAGCCAGAGCAGGATCTCCTGGGACACGGACACAAGTGACCTCACTTTGGGAATGGAGCCCGTGAACGGCTGCCCGTTCACCGCCTCCTCCTCCCCTTCCTCCCCACACCCCACCCTCCCCGGACCGGCCGCAGCGGGCGGCGGTGAGTGCGCGGGTGGTGGGGTGAGCGACCCCCGGAGACTTATCCTGTCCTATCCCTGTCCCCATTCCTTCTCATCCCCTTTGGCTGCTGCCCCCTCCTCTCGGGAGTCGCGCCCCTGCCCTTCCAGCCTGCCCAGCTGTGGGAGATTTGTGTGTTTTTTATCCTGCTGTTTCTCCCATTCCTGGTGGGTTTTCTTCCGTCCCACGCCCGCCCTGGACAGGAGCACAACCTGTGTGTTCCTCCTCTTTTCTTCCTACTTTTAACTGAAATAGTGAGGAGTGGTGGAAATTTGGCACCTTGTGAGTGTGGATTTGGGAAGAGAATCTCGTCCAGTTCCTTTTCCTTTGAAGACTGGGCAGGAGCAAGAGCCTGCCAGAGGGGGATGTTGATGGTGATTTTGAGCATGAACTGTGCCTGGAAGGGAGAACAGTGCTGGGCTGGGTCCTTAGGGGAGGCAGAAGGTGTGTGGTGTAGGGGCTTCCCTATCCTCTGTGGTCTGAGAGCAGCCATCTTAAGGGCTGTGGGACAGCATTCTTCCAAGGCACGGTTGCTCAGGGGCACCTCTCCATCAGGGCCTGCTCTTTTGTGGAATGCCTGTCAGCTTCATTCTCTGGAGTTACTGCTGAGTCCTCATGTTGGTGAGGAAACACCAGCCCTGACATCAGCTCAGCTGGCCATGGCTGTGGTCAGCAGCCCTTATTTTAAGCAGCAGGAGAATTGGATGCATTCTTGAACTGTCCCACTCACATGGAAGTGGCCCTGCATTGCAGGAAGGCAGCAGGTTCTTACTGTGCTGGTACTGTTGCATGGGCTGGAACCCTCCCCAGGTTTGATCAGGGCTGCAGGGAGGTCACCAAAACTCAGCAGGTGATGATACAGATGTCTGGGGGAAGAGCTCTGGAAATGGGAAGATAAATCTCACTATTTTCCCAAACAACTTAAATTCCAGATTGATCCCCACTGCATATTCTGCGGCCTTGGCATCTGCAGGAGCTGCAGCTGGGTTGTTTGGTGGGGGAGTCAGTGGACCTGCTCTGCCATGTGTGTGACAGGAATCCACCTTCTGTATTCTCCTTCCCCACCTTCATCTTGGTGAAGAAGATGGTTACTATCATCTTTGTGCCATTTCATGTTAATTTCCATGTGTCCCAGGTTGCCAGGCAAGTTATATTCTATTTGCCATCTGTATGGCAGTTGTCTTCTGTTAAGTGGGCAGTTTTTCCTTATCTCTCCCACNTAATAAAGAGCTGTTATTCCTGCTCCCATATTTTTGCCTGAGAGCCCCCCTTAATTTCAAATTTACAACAATTCGGAGGGAGGGGTTTTACATTTTTTCATTTCAGGGGAGGCTCCTGCCTTCCTTAGCAGACACCTGTCTTTCCAAACCAAGACAGCATGGAATAAATTTGACTCAAGGAAGTAACTATTAACACTAACGTCTAAAATTTCCATTGTTCACACAAGTCTCAGGGCATTGAACACTGCGGACTTCTGGGTTTGCCGCATTGCATCTTGATAAACCTCTGAAGAAACATGGAGGGGAAATTATGGGGCTTTAAGGCTGTTAAATGTCACTGGTGTGTTTCTATGTTTCCTAACACAATTCTTCTTTCTTCCCATACCTTCCCCCCAGCGTTTAAAGGACCTGAGCTGGGAATTCTCTTGTTTAAGCCATACCCTTCAGGTTTGTGTGGGATTGATGTTTTGTTTGGCAAACCTAAACTCCATGAAGAAGAGTGTCTGCCTCTGCCAGTGAACACCCAGGGCAGAGGCTTCATGTACTTGTCCTGCACAGCCTGTGGTAGCTTCCTGCTGTGCCCTGTTAGTGGCTGTGAGAAGAACAGGCTCTCCCTCTAGAGCTGAACTGTAACAAAAATCCCAGCCTTCATCATGGGAGGTACCTGGCACATTCATGGTACTTCTGTACCTCTGCTTTTCCAAGGGTGCTGCTCAAAATCTCATAAAAAAACACCAGGGGCTGGGAAACCGAGCGCACTCTCCTGATCAACGAAGTCAATGCTGACAGCCCAGGAGTGGACACTGAATTTATGGAGCACTGTCACACCAGTGGACAAACAGCCCACCTTGGTGGCTACTACCTGGTCTTGTACAATGGCAACGGGAACCGAGTGTACAAGGTGCTGAACCTCCAGGGCAAAGTCACTGACAGCCAAGGGTTCTTTCTCATTGGCTCCTCTTCCCTGAACCCTGCCCTTGTTATCCCTAAGGATGCCATCCAGAACAGCCCTGATGCCACTGCTCTCTGCTATGGAAAAGGGAACTACAAAGAGGGCATGAGCGTCATGAGCTGTGGACTGGTAGATGCCCTGGTTCATAAGACTAAGAAGACAGACAGAGCAGACACTCTTGTCAGGGTTCTGACCCCTGGCAGAGAGGCTTTCCTGGAGGATGCCACCTTGAGGGCTGTGGATGAGTCAACAGAGAGGTGCCATGGGAAAGATTTTCAGTGGATCTTCCAAATGGCCTTGCCCACACCAGGCAGCAACAACCACTGCATCCTGACTCCTGAGCTGAACTCATCTGCTGTCCTGATTAGTGAGGTCCTTCCCTCTGCTTCTTCTGGCGAGTTTGAGTTCATAAAGCTCCAGGGACCCCACTCTGCCATGCTGAGGGACATTGTCTTGGTGCTGATTGATGGTCAGACCAAAGACATTATTTCGCTATGGATGTCTACAGCCAAACCTCCCTAGATAGACTCCTCCTGATCGGCCCAGCACAAGGCAAAGCCCCAGGTAAGGACTGATGTATGGATGATGACCTCAGGGCTGGAGGAGAGATCAGCCAGGCTTGAGGCTGGGGGTGCTGTTGTGTTTATTGCTGCTTGGCATTCTGAGAGAGCAGTGAAAATGTGACTCAGAACTCAGTGGCAAATAAAAAAGCAAATCAAATGTTAGAAATTATTGAAAAAGTAATTCTGTAAAGCAAAATGAATATCAGAAATTATTAGGAGAAGAGGAAAGAACGGAGGACAGCTTTTATGCCTCTGTATAAATTCATGGTTTGCTTGGATGTTTAGCTGTGCCTTGTGTGGTTCAATATATCAATCTCAAAAAGGATGTATTAGGATTGGAGGCATTCAGACAGGTTAGCCAGGATGGGTAGTGCTGTGGAAATGCTTCCACAGAAGAAATAACTTAGAACACCTAGAAAAGGAAAAGCTGAGGAGGACCCTGGCAGTGGTTTTAGAGATGTGAGCAGCCCAAAGAAAGTGAACAGGGCTTGATTGCTTACTCTTCCGCCTGGCGCAAGTGCTAAGGGGCAGCAAAAAGAGGCAGAAGGAGGCAGTGTCAGGGCAAACAAGAGGAGGTGGTGTGGCAGCGGTAGACCTGCAGAGCCCCAGGTTAGGGACCTGATGGAGGTCCCAAGCCCATGTTTTCTTTGCTTCTTGGGAAGACACAGTTCCACTCTCAGCCCTGCAGCCACCCTGCCGTCACCCCTGGTTGTGTCACATCTCCTAGAAGTATCTCCCTTCTCTGTGTGGAACATGGTGGTCACCCACAGCAAATACACACACTCCTAGAAAAACCACAAGGGCTTTACTTCCATGGCACCAGCTGCAAGCACAGGTCACACGTGTGCCAGCTGTGTGTAGCTGCCCTCTTAACTTCCTCCCAGTGCTCTCAATTTCTTCCAGGCCACCAGAGAAGGAATAAATATTCTGTTATTTTGGGCACCTCAAAGGAAGATTCTGAGGATGCTGACTCTGCAGATGTCTTGTGTAACTCACTGACTCATGATTTCTGGGAGTACAGTCTTCCTGTACAAAGCTGGTTCCCTTTGACAACTGAAACTTTTTTTTAAACAGTTGAACTCCTTACAATTCAAACTGCACTGAATATTCTCACACCACATGTAAAAGATCTGATTGTCCACTTCAACTCTGCTTTTTCCCCAGGAAAGGTGCTCTGATTTCCCCTCTGAATGAGCTGGGCTCATTCACATTCATTTACTCTGAATGAGTAAATGACCAAGGGGGTGGGTCAAGGAAAGCAATGTGAAAACACAACTAGTTTTCAGACTAAGCAGGAAATTTCTAAGGATTATGTTTTACTCTTCCTCAAGACTGATACTAGTCAAGGAGGTGACTGGAGTTAGGCTTTGACACAATTTTCTGATGAGGCTTTGTTAAGATGTCTCAAGCAGTTTGTGGAAGGTTTTCCTTCATTCCACCCAATGACACTGTATGATTGTATTTTAATCATCTTAAAAGGCATTTTTAAAGTGACTCCATGCTGAGCGCCCTGTGAGAAGCTGATTTAATTTGACCACTTCAGATCTGGGACAGAAGCTTATAAAAATGCCCCAGCTTCTAGTCCTGTCTTTGTACAGCTCATCTGTCTCGTACTGAGAGAACTTAAAGCTGTGAGAGCACTGGAGCAAAAGTCCTCCCTTGAGAGATGCCAATGTGGAAACGTTCCACTGAATCCCTGAATGGTTTGGGTTGGGAGGGACCTTAAAGGTCATCTTGCCCCATCCCTCTGCCCTAGGGACACCTTCCACTAGACCAGATTGCTCCAGCCTGGCCTTGGACACTTCCAGGGATGAGGCAGCCACAGCTTCTCTGGGCAACCTGAGCCAGGGCCTCACCACCTTCATCATAAAACTTTTATTCCTTATTCATGTAATCCAGATCTAGCCTCTACCACTTTAAAACCAATACCCCTCATCCTATCAGTAGGGCTAAAAAGTCTGTCCCCTTCTAAGTACTGAAAGCCACAGTAAGGTCTCCCTGGAGCCTTCTCTTCTCCAGGTGAAGACCCCCAGCTCTCCCAGCCTCGCTTCCGAGCAGAGGGGCTCCAGCCCCTGGAGCATCTCTGTGGCCTCCTCTGGACTCTCTCCAACAACTCCATGTCCTTCTGCTGTTGGACCCCAGGGCTGGAGGCAGCTCTGCAGGTGGGGTCTCACCTGAGCAGCACAGAGAGGCAGAGTTCCCCCCTCCCCTCCTTCCAACGATGCAGGATCAGCCCAGCACACAGTGGGTTTTGGGGCTGCCAGGGCACATTGCTGTGTCAGGTCTGGTTTTTATTACACCAATGTCCTGAGTTCCTTCCCCACAGGGCTGCCATCAATCCATTCACCCCCCCCAGCCTGTACTGGTACTTTTTATTGCCCTGACCCAGGTCTAGAACCTTGTACTTGGCCTTGTTGAACTTCACAAAGCTCCTGTGGGCCCACTCCTTCATCCTCCAAAAGCCATCTCTGCCCTCCAGTACTGCTCAGCTTGGTGTCCTCCACAAACCTGCTGAGGCTGCCCTCAGTCCCACCACTTGTGTCATTAAATTAAGATACTGAACCACATCAGTCCCAGCACAGACATCTGATGGGCACCACTTGCTACTGCTCTCCATTTGGTCATAGATATGTTGACACTTCAGATGCAGCCATTCAGCCAATTCCTTATCCATTGAATAATCCATCCATCAAACCCTACCTCTTCAATTAAGAGACGAGGGTGTTGTGTGGGATGTGTGTGTCCAAGGCCTTGCAGAAGTCAAGACAGATGACATCAGTTGCTCTTCCCTTGTTCTCCAGGACCGTAGAAGGCCACCAGATTAGTCAGGTGGGTGAAAAATAGTTCCTAGCACAGGGCTGTCCCTTGGTATGCAAGTGTCCTGGAGGCACTTCTCAAGGGGTAACCACTTCTCCTTACCCTTCTGCCTTTCATGCGATTTCTACTTTAATGTTTGTTCCCTGGAGCCATTTATAGAGCCAGAAAGCCTGCTTCTGAAAATATGAAAGCCTGTTTCTGAAATACCAGAAGCCTCTTTCTGAATGGCCTCAGCAATTCCTCTTGGAGAAACAGCTTGTGAAGGGAACAGTAAGTAGAAGGAAAGAAATTAGGAAGTTCATGAAATTGCAAAACTCCACCAAACCTCCACCTTAATTCTGTGTACTGGTGTCCTGGGCCTTGACTGTATGTGTGTGTGTGTATGCGTGTAGTTTATGTTTGTAAAAACCACAGATTGTTAAATGCTAGAGTAAAATGTAAACCCTTAAATACTGTTGTGTACTAACTGCTACCTGAAAGGTTAGTTGAGTTTGCAGATCTCTTTTAGAATTAAAAGTTAATGTTACTGTACAAGGCCACATCAGTACTGGCTTCCCAGTTCGCCTGCTCACATGTGGATCAGCTCTCTGCTCACAGAACCAGAACAGCAGGATGAACTCTGCTCAGATTTCCCCCTCCAGCTTCCTCCACGTTGTGGATCTGGCCATGAATGGGGAAATTCACACTGAGCGAACATGAGAAGTGTTTGTGAGCAGAAAGATGGGGCAGCAGATGCTACATTTGTACTAACTAGCCAATCCCAGCCACCTTCTGAGTCCTTGTGTGCTATTCTCCAGGACCAAAGAGATGTTATGTGTATTGCCCAGGTGTTGCTTACATGCCCTCGTTGTTCCTTACCTTGGTGTGCAGTGGACCTGCTGTTCCCAGAGAACACCACCCATCCTGTCCTCAGAGGTGGCTCCACTGCCATTGCCCTCTACAGAGGCCACAGCAGCAGTTTTGTGCCAGGGAAAATGCTGCTGGAGACCAGCCTGCTGGATGCCTTTGTGTACACGAGCAGTGAGGAACGGGACCCGGAGCTGCTGCAGACCCTGACCCCCAGCAGACCTGCCTTCCTGGAAAAGCGGTGAGAGGCTCTCGCTGGGCAGGGCTGGGAGCACAGTTGGACACCAGAGCTGCTCCTGCCAAACAGGCTCACTGCAGCCTTGTGCCCCAAACCCTGATAGGACTGGGAGACAAGTGCCACCTCCAGACCAGGGTCTCCTCATGGCAGTATTGAGTCCCATCCTTGTCTAAGGCCATAGATATCCCCCTCTCCACATGGGTCCTGGTTCAGCTTCAGAATGAAGTACTTGAGGAATTGATCAGTTGATTGCTGGTTGTAACATTAATATTTTATTGTTTATGAAAGTGTAATGGTCAATTTAATAAATTCTTCTGGACTGCTTTCAATTAGAAAAGGTTTTTCTTAGCTTCAGGATGGAATTTCAGGTCAAAATGAGGAAGGGACCTCAGCATTGCTTGCCTGACTCAGGAGGAGATCCCTGTTTCATCCAGACCAAGGGCTGGAAGCAGGATTACTGCTCATTCTGGGTTCAGTTCACTTTCTTTTTTATTTTTTGGGTTCATTTTGGGTTAAGGGAAATGCTAGAATCCTCAGACTTTTGTGAGATGAGAAAACAGTTTCCATCTCATTTTAAGCATGTTCTACTAATGGGAGAAAGAGGACACAGTGGGTAGAGGGCAGTGGAGCAGTGAAGGAGCAGAGGCAATGAGGGGCCAAGTGCGTGAAGATGGGTGAGGAGTGTTAGAGACAAGGCAATAAGCAAAAAACGGTCTGGGCACACTCTTGCCTGTTGTTTGCATGGCCAAGCACCAGACCTGACACCTCTGGCTGTAACTGTCAATACCAAGGTCCTGGCTCAATGGCTGGAAGAGATTCACCCCTTCTGGATGGGCCTGAAACATGATTTAAGACTACAGTGTGGTCAACCACATCAGGAGAAGGTGTAGTCCACTGCCACGTCAGGGTCACCACTCATTCACAGCACATTCCTATTCCTTCCTCTTGCTCCCACATCTGAGACTCAGTTGTCCCTGGTCCCACAGGGAGGTGGTCTCCTTCCCCAGGGAGCTCTGAGCAGCTCTTCACAGTGGGGCTTCACAAAATCACAGAAAAGTTTGGGTTGGGAGGGACTTTTAAAGGTCATTTAGTCCAACCCCTGATCATTGTCTTAGCCTTTGAGTTGAGGGCTCTTGCTCAAGCATTTCATCCTCAGGTGCTGCCTTTTCAGCTTTTCTAGCTGCACCCATTGCTCTTCCCAGGGGTGCCAGGCTGAGCACCATGTGTCTGCATGTTCTGGTTTGAAAGCAAAACCAGTGAGAGACTCCAAGTCAGAAATACAATTTATTAAGAAAAGGACAAAAAAACCAAAATACATGCAACAATACAAAAGAAAAACCACNGTTTGAAAGCAAAACCAGTGAGAGACTCCAAGTCAGAAATACAATTTATTAAGAAAAGGACAAAAAAACCAAAATAGATGCAACAATACAAAAGAAAAACCACTGACAGAGTCAGAATACAGCCTGACGCCCTGGTAGTTAGGGTGGCAGGAGTAGTCTAGATGAAATGGTCTTGTTGAAGTGGTGATCCCATAGAAAAGAGCTGGTAGCTCTTGTCTTCTGGAAAGCAGTGGGTAAGAGCTGCTTGTTCTGTCCCAAACCCTGGATTATATCCAGGTGGGGATGCTCAGCTCCTCCCCCCTGGGCGGAGCATCTCACAAGGGGCTGTTATCATTCTGTGAGTCATGTGGTGGGTCCTTGATTGTCCATTAAACAGAAATGGCTCCTGGAGGGAGTTATCTCTGAGTCATGGGGCAAGGCATTGATGGGTCCATTAACAGGAGATAAGGAAAAAACAGTGCCCCTCTTAGTTTCAACAGCTCTTGAGGATGAGGATAGAATACATCTTTATATTGTAACCTAGGACACTGCACCATCTTACCTGTCTTCAGATCAGTAAAAATGCAGCCCATGCTAGAAGAGAAATGGTTGTATGAAGCTCATGCTCCTCTCTCTCAGGTTTTTATTGAACTGTTGAGGGTTTTTTTGTGAGACAAGGAGGTACTGGCAAGGATGGGATATCTCTCCAAACCCTGTGAAAGGAGAAGGCTGCAACCACATTTTCACTTTCTGGTGGAGGTGTGTGTGACTGGTAGCAACTGGCAGGTCATGTTTTGTCTCATCTACCCGTTTGTCTCTTGCAGACATCAGCCAGGAGATGTGTCTATGAGCCAGTGCAACTGCTGCTCTGTGACCCAGGACTCCACATCCTCCATCTTCAGCAGGCCCACCCCTGCAATGTTCAATGACTGCCCCAACAAACATTTCAGCCAGGCTCTCTCCTTCTGCCTCCATGTCGCAGGTAGGCATTGATTGCTTCTGTAGGACCTCCTTGAGGGCCAGAGCATGTGCACAAAGCCAGGGTGGCCATCCAGAGTCCTGCTGGGTTGTGTGAACTAACCCCAAAGGAAACAAAACCAGGACGCCTGACACTTGCCTGCAAAAATTTCATGGCAGCCCATGCCAAGCTGAGCTTCCCCAGTCTTCCCTCCCACCTCCAACTGACTGGGTGAAGAGAAGCTTTTGGGGTCCTCTGGATAATAGGCAGGAGTGGACCTGCACCCATCCCAGATGAGCTGTATCCCATGACTAAGGTGGCACTGGCCAGGTAGCACTGGGCTCTTTGTTTCCTAGATTGCCAGGAGTGGGTCCTGAAGCAGGAGGAGATTCTGCTGACTCTGATCCAGGTCCTCAATGCATCCAGCAGTGTTGGAGTCTCTTCTGCCTACTTCAGAGGTGAGCTGGGCAGGAGCAGAGCAGTCTGGGGACCTCCCATGGATAATGCCCACTTGCTCTTGATCTTCAGCCCAGTGTTCCCTCTCACATTGTGTCCTCCTGGCTTGGAGCCATCTAATTTGGTCTTGATGCTGATGACAGAGATGTCCAGGGTTGGACAGAGCATGGTGCTCTTCCTCTACATTCTGCAGAGCATTTCATACCCAGCTCCCTCAGCACACAGACCACCAGCTGCTCTGGCCTTGGGCATTGGCAGCCACAGAGGTGGCAGCAGGTCTGACATCTCTGCAGGGCATTTGTTGTCTACTTGACCTTCTGATCCATATGATCTATGGATCCTGCCCATGGCAGGAGGATTGGAACAATATGGTCTTAAAGGTCCCTTCCAACCCAAACCATTCCATTCTAAGTCACAAAGTCATCTTCATGGCCTCTGCTGGAGTTGCTCCAGTAGGTTCATGTCCTTCCTGTGCTGGTGATCCCAGAGCTGGACACAGGCTTGGGCCCAGGGTGCCTCTTGGCACAGGCAGAACTCCCAGTTCTGTGTTGATGGGATGAGCTGCCCCGAGTCAGTCTGACCATGAGGACAGTTCTGGTAGAGATGAGCTGTTGAGCCCTGGGCCTGTCCCAGGAGAAAGTGGGTCTTTGGTGACTTAGGGAAACTGAGGCAGTTCTCTGCTTGCCTCTGCCAGGACCTGGGGCTTGTGTTCACCACTCTGCTGACTGCAAGGTCAGAGGAGCAGCTGAGCAGTGTTCTGCTGGCCTTCAATACCTTCCCGGAGACACCCAGAGTTGTGAACTTTGATGGAAGGGACATCACAGCAGAAAGGTCCTGCCTCAGGGATATGAATGTGCTGGACTTGCCTCCAGGTACTGATGATCATCTTTGCAGGATGGGGGATACTGTGTGTTTGAGGGTGGACATGTGGACCTGGCTCTCCTAGAAGAGGGAAATTGTAGGAAAGACATTTCTGTTCTTGTGAGCCAGGAGGCTTCCTGATGATAAGGAAAGCCTCATATCTCTCTCGAGGAAGGTACCAAGGCCATAACCATGACAACATAAAGAAAGAAAGCAAAAAGATATGGACTTTGGTTGGCTCACAGAGTAACGTGGCTCCTTTTCACCTATTGAGAGTTTTGTTTCTTTCTTATGACCGATGGGCAGTGTATGTGTTTGTTGAGGAAATGTAAATATCCTGTAAAACTATAAAGGCAACATGTTGCTTTAATGAAAGGTCTGTACAGCCTTGACTGAGCCCTGGGGCTGTGCAACGTGTGCAGCTCTCTAGCGACATCTGGTGGCCGTCTGCCGTGATTACAACTGGGCTGTAAAAAGGAAAAAAAAATAATAAGAGAGAAAGAAGTTGAAGGGTACCCTAAATGAGTGAAGGCAGAAAGGAGGCTGCGGGGGTCCGG
>VXBC01001383.1:418488-475827 GCA_013399945.1 Ploceus nigricollis | reverse complement strand
CGACCAAAGCCCGGGGGTCCCGGGGCAACTTCTGTAACGGTGCTCGGCCCGCCGGTGGGGCAGGGGGGTGAAGGGGCGCTCCCTGGCTCCGCGGTGTATCTGCGCCACACACGCCCTGCAGCCCCTCGGGCGATAAGAGCGGCGGGGGGGGCGCCCCNCCCCTCGGGCGATAAGAGCGGCGGGCGGGCCCCTTCAACGGCAGCAGCCGCCGGTGTCCTGCAGCACAGCCGGCCCGAAGGGCTAGAGCCGCGCTCGGGGGAGCCCACGGCGGGGATCCGCCTCCAGCGCCGGGATACGGGACTGAAAACGTAGTTTCCCTGCTAAGACGCCTTCCCCGTGACGCTCTTCGTCGCTGAGTTACAGAGGAACCAATGCAGGGCTACAGTGGAAATGCGTTTCTGTGGGGTTTTTGAAATACTTTTAGGAATGTCGACATTACTCATTGATTTGTAGTCTGTTTGTACTGCAGACTACAAATGTCAAAATCGTACACGTCTGTTTAGCAATGAAAGCGTTTCTGGTCAATTTCTTCAGGTTTCTTACCTAAATCCCAGTGAAACTGAAATATTTAAGTCAACCTGCAGTGTAGGGGATTTTAACACAGTATCCTGCTCTTTCAGTCTACATATGTAAATCCTGTTAATATTTCAATGTAAATCCTGTTAATATGTAGTATGTTTTTAAGTGTTCCTTAGTGTCTCTTCTGAGGTCTAAATGCTGTTTGTGATATTATGTTTTACATGAAAAAGAAGAGCTACATGGTAATGATTGAGACTTTGTTGCCGTGACACTACATGTGAGCTGGTCTTCCATTCCCTCTAATTCCCCTTGTACCTCTAAATCCACTTCTATGCATTCCTGCCACCAACACACATTTGGGCAGTTTAGTTTCATGCTAGTGACTCTGTATGCCCTTTGTTTTCAGCCTTCTCCTTTGACAATGAGAGATGTCATAGCAGAAGTAGAGAAGTCTGGTGTCCCAGTGTATTGTATGACTGCTGTCCCTGCCCTTCCAGTGTATTGTATGACTGTTTATGTAGCTTTTCTGCAGCCTTTGAAACACTAAAGGTTTTTTAGATTCTGCTTGGTACCACCCCCATCTTCCTATAGGAGAGAATGGAAAGGTTTACTCTGTCCTAGACTGTTGAAAACCCTTCATACCTGAAGGGATACTGAGGTGTTTTGCCACCAGATGTTTTGCAAGATGACAGATTTATCTGCCCTTAGCAGTTGGCCTGTGCCTTAGTGATTCACATTGATCTAATGCACTATGTTTCCATCCTCTGGCAGGAGCCTGTTTTTGTTACAGGTTCTCTTTGTAGAAGAAGAGATTGCCTAACACAACAGAATGAAAACTGTCATTTAGATAAATGAAAAATATTTGGTAATCTGGTAGGCATCAGTATTAGGGTGAGAGAATTTTCAAGGAGACTATTGATCTGCATGCAACACTTTTTAAAAAAAGTATAATGTGAGAGGCCTGTTGTATCTAGTCCAGAGACATAATGTTAAAGATGCTTGCAACCTTTTGCTTAATCTCCTGTCGGGCAGGCAAGTTCCTTAGCTGCCTCACTAGCCTTAAATTTGTGCAGAACTTTCTACTAATTGGTTTTGAAATAAACCAGTAATGATTTATTATCTAAGTCTGAACAACACTAAAATTGTACCAGAGGATTTTTAGATATGTGCTTCAAATGGGAGCTCTAAAGTGTGTTAGAGTGAAATGGCTGAAACTTGAAAACTTACTTGACAGATGCTTAAAAATCAGTGGTGTTTTTTTCCTGCTAATTTATAGAGAAAGTAGAGGCAAAGGCTGGAGTTTTGAGATCTTTAGTCTAAAGGTTAAATTTCTTAGGCAAGTATAGCTACAACATGGAAAAAGTGGAAACAAGGAGAAAAGGATTGAGTTTATTTCCTGACCTTAGTTTCCCAATATTACTTCGACCACCCTATATTGCTTTTGCCTGTCTCTGCAGGAGGACATAGGACTCTTGTATGTGTTCTGTTCTGTTTCCTGGCCTCAAGTGAATGCCACAGATATCCTAGAGTGACTTTGCTGTCTGTACCACAGCCTGGTATTAAGAAAGAAAGAAAACCAACCAACCAACAAAGCAACCAACCAACCAACCAACCAAAACAAACAAACAAACAAAATAAACCCAAACCCAAAACCCCTCAAAAAACCAAACCAATCAAAAAACCCCAACAAAACAAAACAAAACCCCTCAAAAAACCACCCCCAAAAACCCCCAACTCCCAAACAGACATAAATTAGTCTTAGTTAAGCTGGTTTCTAAGAAGGATACTATGAGTTGGACTCTGTCAAAGCAATGGTAGGAAAGTACTGAGGTAGTTGGGAATGAATGGCACAGCCCATTAAGTGTAATTGAAGGGTCAGAAATATTGCCTGCATAAGTAAAATGACAGGTTATTTAGTATCTGCATGTCTGATGCAAAAGGATCTGATAAGAAGTAATTCTGCTAGGTTGAGTGGAAAATTATTAGAGATAAGCCTAAGCTGGCAGAACAGGAAGAAAGGGGTTTTTTGATGCTTTGTGGAAGATGACAGGACTTGTTCATGGACTTAATAAAGACAGGGGAAGAGAAAGAAAGAAAGAAATCAAGCATGACCCCTAGTCTACAGGACTGATAAAATGGAAGATACTGGCATGCTGGAAGAAGGAGAAAGGAAAGTATTCAGTGTTATAAGAGAAAATACATAAGCATACCATTGGCTGTCAGCAGCATTGCTAAGTTAAACTTGACCAGCTCTCTGCTGTAACTGAACTGTAAAAGTCAGGCATGACAGATCTCATGCATACTTTGTCTGTGGCAAGGGGTGCGTGTGCTTTCATGTGGCTTGTAATCTGACTTCATGTGAAATGGAAAGCTCTGCTTCCTGAGAGTGAATGAAATTTTAAATATGAACAAAGTCTTACTCAGTCTTGGCTTATGTTACTTCTGCTGGCGTTGTTTGTCCCATCTTTCAGATTCCTCAGTGAAGGTTAATAGCATAATTCAAAATACTTGGTTTTGTTTGCTTACCTGGGTGTATGACAATAGTGAGGAAAAGAACTTGGATTGAAATGTAATTGGGATACTTCATTAGTGAGTTCAGGCCCTTCTAGTATAGGGAACTGCAGGCATGTTCCTTTTCTCTAGTGGTTAATTAGTAAGCTAAGGCATGTGTGGAATTTATAGCAAAAAAGTTAAATGGAAAATCAACTCTAAACTGTAAGGATCATTGTGAAAAGAACAACTTGGGAGCCTCTGATTTCCTTAGATTTACAGCAATTCTTCAAAATGTTATTTGAGAAGCTCAGTCAATGCAGGGTTCAAGTCACAAGAAGAATTGTTTCTCTAAAACACAAAGATCAAAAAAATCCTTGTTTTGCCTGCCTGTATGGAAAAGGCAGAAATTAAAACAATAGTGTTGCATACAAAGTCAGTGGATATTTCTTTTCTCATAGAGAGGAACTGAGTAGTGCAAAGTATGTTATGTGACACCCAGATTAATTTGTCAAGACATACTTGTTGAGTGTTGAGTCAGTTTGAATGATGAAGTGCAAATGTCATAAACAATTGCACAGAAACCCGTGGCACAGTGAAGGCAGGCATATAGTTACCCTGAAGATTTTAGGATGCTTCTGTTTGATATAGGTCTGTTCTTGTTTTTTAATAACAAAAGACTTCAGATGGAAACAATTAGCTAAAACCACACGTAACATAAATAAATTTAAATTCATGTTTAGTTGTATGATAACCTCTCTTTCTTCCATACATGTACAAATAACCTATAAACATTTTAAATTTTGAAGTTAAATTTTTGAATAATTTATTTCATATATTTAATAAATGATAAATAGATTACTTGTTTTTCAGATCTGTAATGTTTAACCAATCTTTAAGTACTTTTCTGCTGAAAATTCAGTGTGTCTCTTTGCCTAATTCCATTTAATAAATGAACATGAACTGCAAAATTAATTACTGTAAAATGAACATGGAAAAGTCAGAACAAAATGAGCTTTAAAATAAAACAGTTACTTCATAGGGATAATTCAGGCTGATCTTTTTTCCCCCCTATTCTTCATATTTTCATGAAACAGCAGGGTTTCTGCCTCTCTGTACTTCTCAGCTTCAATTTTTTAAATATTTTTTAAATTTTTTTTAAGAGTTATGTTTCCAGCTGCATTGAAACCTAATAGGATTTGGGAGTCTAATTCTCTTAAGCTCCTTTGAAAGTCCAAACCTTTTCTCTTGAGAGGTGTTTTATTTCAGGAGTAGACAAAGTTGATTAACCTGGATAGCAGCAACTTCTTTGAACCAGATCTATAAGCAGGAAAGCCACTTGTCAAACTAAGACTGTCAAGTGCAGATACAGTATTAAAACCAGTGTTTGGTCTTCCTGTTGTGAGGCATTAGGCAGACAAAAATCATTACAAGGTACGCTAGCCAGCATAACTCTGTGAAACACCTTAGGTTACTTGGTCCCTATGAATGGGAGAAGGAGCGTGATAGATGTACAGGAAGCACTTGAAACAGCAGGAAAATTGTCTAATTATTCCCCTCCCCTTCCCTTGTTTTTATTTCTGTGACAGTTTTCTGGGAGTTAAAGTTGGGAAGAGTATTCTGTGTTTCCTTGGGTGCTTTTTTCTTCCTTTTAAGCCATGCAATGGGCATTCACATGTTACTAAAATAATCAGTTAATGCTCAGAGGTAATTTCAACTAGATAAGTACTTAGCTACACATTGTAACTTTCTTGACTTGAAAACATAAAATTTTAAAGGGCTTAAACCTTCCTTTCTTCCTTTGTCTGAAGTCACTTAAGGCTGAAATATTATCTGAGGCCACAATACATGCTTGGTGTCTTTCACTGCCTTGATTTGGTATTTCAGATGTTAGTAAAGTCTTTAAATTAAAAAGCTAAGGATGGGAAGCAGTCAAAAAGTAATCATTTCAAGGAAACATTCTACAAGTTAAAGTACTCCAAAGGAATGCACTAGAAGCAACCAATGAAGCCGTTTTCTCTGCTCGTCTGAGAAATTAATAGCATGCCAACCTGGTGTTGGACTTTGAGATTTGGACGGGAGTTGCTTGGTTGGCAATATGGTGAGGAGACCTTTGGGTAAAAGAGGTAAGAGAACACCAATATAAGGTTAAGTGTGTGTAAGCTGAGATGTCAGATATCCTGAACCTCCTCCAGTATGTTTGTAGAAATTGGGAGGACATAGGAACAGTGGGAAGTTAAGACTTGGAAAGATTTCTATCTGTTTCTGCTCAGACAACCATCCATGCATGCTGTGTTTTATGAAACCTGCTGAAAAGAAAATGTGAAGTACCAGTGCAAGATCTATGTAGCCCCTATTGCTTTCATCATTTTACAGTTCAAAGAGGGAGTACAGTATTTGGGACAGTTTGACTTCAGTGGGTCGCTGGAAATAAGGAAGAGCACCCAGGGAAGCTCTGAGAAACTGATGCTAATTTTGAAGGCAGAATAGTTGAATTGTTGCCTTTGGTCTCCTAGGCAATTCAAAACCATGCAATGTGATATTTTTCAACACTGTAGAATACAGCTGCGTGCTGCAGACCAGAGCAGTGACCAGCAGCTGAGGGCATGCAGAATGCCATGGAATGAACCAGCTGAAGTTACCTTGTGAACCATTCCCAGTGGAAATTTTTCAGTGTATTTTCCCATCTACTATAGCATTTCAAACTTTAGTTCTGTAAAATTTTTCAGTCTCTGAGTCTTTCCTGTTCTACCAGCTGATAATTCTAAAAATATCTGGATCGAAAAAAGATTGGACTGTTTGCTTTGTATACTTCTAACTGAATTAAATGTTATTGTATTGCCACAGAAAACCTTGTTTAATTTTAGTGGAAACTAATGAAATCCTCATGAGCTTTCATACATTTCGCTGAATATGCGAAGCTGGCAGCTAGCAAAATTCCTCTAAATTTTCAGACAGCTAAGTAACTTGAAGAAGCAATACCCTTGCAATGTAGCTTTAGTTTAAAAGGAGCAAATGAAAATACAGTGTAGAATTATGGAATTGTAGAGTGGTTTGGATTGAAAAGGACATTATAGATCATTTCGTTCCAATCCTCCTGCCATGGAGAGAGATGCCAGTCACTAAATCAGGTTGCTCAGGGCCCTATCCCACCTGGCCTTGAACAGTTCCAGGAGTGGGGCATCCACAACCTCTCTAAGCAACCTATTCTAACACTTCAGTACCTTCCGAGTAAAGAATTTCTTCATAACATTTAATCAAAAACTTCCCTCTTTCAGTTTAAAGCCACTGCCTCTTGTCTTGTCACTATCTGTCCATATAAAAAGTTCCTCTCCCTCCTTTTTATAAAAGTCCCTTTATGGTACTGGCAGGCCACAGCAAGGTCTCCCTGGAGCCTTCTCTTCTTCATGCTGAACAACTCCAGCTCTCTCAATCTGTCTTTGTAGGAGAGATATTTCACTCACTATCATCTTTGTGGCCTCCTCTGTGCCTGCCCTTCAGGTCCATGTCGTTCTTGTGCTGAAGACTCCAGATCTGGATGCAGCATTGCAGGTGAGGTCTCACAAGAGCAAAGGTGCAGAATCAGCTCCCATGGCCTGCCCCCACTGCTCTTGATGCAGCCCAGGATAAGGTTGGCCTTCTGGATTGCAAATGCACATTGCTGGTTCGTGTCCCACTTTTCATCCACAAGAATCACCAAGTCCTTCTCTGCAAGGCTGTTCTCAACGACTCATTATCTCAGCATCTACTCATGTCTATCGTTGCCTGACCCAGGTGCAGCAACTTGAACTTGGATTTCTTGAACTTCATAAGGTATTTGTAGGCCCCTTTATCAAATTTGTCCTGGTCCAGGATCCTGGATGGGATCATGTCCCTCTGTTGTGTCAACTGCACCACTAAGCTTCATGTCATCTGCATATGTGCGGAGGTCTCACTGTCTCTGTCAGTGATGAAGACACTGAAGAGCACTGGTCCCAAGACAGAGCCCTGAGGGATGCCACACATCACTGGCCTCCACTTAGACACAGTCATTGACCTCAACTCTGTCTCTGTCCAGAGAGTGTTTAGTGTGAACTGATCTCGTTTGATTGAGTTATTGCAGTGTATTAGCAACTCATGAACAGCCATTTGGAGCTCTTAAATGTGTTTCAAGCTATGTTTGGGGATTGTTTTTAATGTAATAGCTTTTATATGGGGGTTAAGATATGAAGTAAATTTTACATGTTTATGTAACAGTGACAGAAACAAACTAAGAATTTTCATAATTTCTAACATGTTATGACACCTGTAATATGCTCAGTACTTTCTGTAGAAGCTTGGACTCTGAGAAAAAGAATTTTTTGGTTGGCAGACTCAGATGTAGCTCATACCAAACTGCTTGTTGAACCTGGGGATTAAATTTCAGACTTGCTCTGGTACTCACTTGGTTTGAGAATCCTGCAGCAACCTCATAATTCCAAGTGTATCTTTGTTCCAAATAGGATACACTGGGAAAAATGAGAAGTTGGCTGAGCTTTATTTAGTCTGGTATGTTAGCCAATGGGGCAAAACATTTTGCGCACAGAATCCTCTATGGGTTAAGGCACTTATCCTTCAGATTTTGTGTATATGGTAAGCCTGAGGGTGTTCAGAAAGGTTATCAATTTCCTATTGTTTTTAGAGTAACAAGTTTTTTCTCAAAAACCTCACCCCTTATCTCCTACCCTCCACAAAAAAACGAACCTGTCAAAACGACCGACTTCACCCGTAGAAAACAGAGTAATGAAGTTATTTGCATGCATTCGATCTAGTGCCCACAAGATGGCAGTGCAATACCACAGTAAGATGCTAATATGGTGTGGTGTTTTTTTTTTTTTCCCCCCTACCTGTGGCCGAGCGATAAAAATGGAATTTGAGCTGTTGCAGAAAAGAAGATAAGCATATGTAATTTTGAATGATAATATGCGAAATAAAAGCTTAAAGATGTCAAGTAAATAATGATCAATAAATGCTGATAAATAATGATCACTAAATGCCATATCTGTACTGCACAACCAATGGCACTGAATTAGACTGTCATTGAATTAAGCACAAGAATTGTAAGTGGTGATGTATCACTGGTAAAGGTCAATAGATGTTTGTAATGCTAAGATACCATATATAAATAAAAAACTTGGGCTATATTCGTGTCCCAGTATAATCAATATGCAAATAGCTACTGATTTCCACAGTGAGAAATTTGAGTCTTGATTATTTTAGTTTTAGCATAGATTTTATACAGGATTGCAGAAATGTCATCAAGCTCTCAATGCCAATCTATAACCAAAGTAAAGACTGCTGTCTTACGTACACACTGCTGTAAGCCTCTGTTAACTTCCTTCAAGTATTTGCAGGCATGAGACCTACAGCAAAGCATAAAAGCTTAAACATACAATTCTTCAAAATAAGCTGTAGAATTTCCTTGTCAGATTTTAAAGTTAAATAATATTGTGGAACAGTGTGTTATACATATGAAAGCATGTAGGTAGTCAAAATAATTAATACTGAAACATGCCTGTTGTAAAATTTGTAGGCAAAAAATGCTTTGTCTGCAGAGGCAATTCTGAAGCTGTTACAGCTTCTGTGAGCCAAGATTATATTGACATAAAGAACAATTTTTCATTACTGTTTATTGTTTCATCAGTTGTGATGTGACTTAGTGACTGATGTGCATCTTCAAATCCATGTTAAATTGTTGTAACACAAAAGTTTATTATACAGTAAGAATATAATTCTAACATATAGCAACAAAGCATGACTTTTGATAATAGTAGATGTGTTTTCTGTGGCAGTATTCTAGAAGAGAAAATGAAAACTGATTCAGCTTTTTCCTCTGCATAAAATCTGGCCATTTTGCCTGTTAAGTGATGATATTACAAATTTTCCTTTAACTGTAGCTTAGTTTCTTTGGCATTACCTTGAATGGCCTTACACATGTAAACATTCTTTCTTTATGCTTGCTGCTTTTCCATTTCAAGCTAGCAGGGTGGGAGACACTCAAAATCATACCCCTGAGACTGGAGGAACTCGTCTGTTACGAGACTGAAATTCTCTCTGAAAAATGATGGTATTGACCTTTTCAGACTGGTTGAAGTATTATTATTAGGGTTGGTAGGAATGAAAAGAGGTAAAAGGGCTAAAGACAAGGGGGAAAAGAAACTCTTTTCAGATAGTGATGTGACTCCTAGAACCTGGAAGTTTTGAAAATCAGTATTGCAATGAATGGATAATAGGGATGCCTCTAAGTATTTTCGAGTATCTCAGTCTTGAATATAAAGGCCTTAAATGGGGTCTTCTTCAACTGGACTTGAAAACATACAATTAAATTTTTTCCCCTTGGAGGAGATTAATGGATATTTGCTGCCTGTGGAAACCAGCACTGGTCCTGTTGTTGGGTAAAGTAAATTAATATTGGTTTTTGTAATATGAAACTCTCACTCGCTGATGTCTAATTTTTGTGCAAGAAAGTGTTAAATATCAGCCATCTTAAGATAGTATTTTCTCTACAGAAAATCTGTACTACAGATCAACTGTTTCGGATGTATTGAAAGTAGAATAGTTACAGGATAAGTGCCTGCTACTTTTTTCTGCATCAGGTCTTATCCTGGTGAATCATTATAATTAGATACAATTGCACCAATATCTGAAACAGGTAATTAATGTTTCAGTTGTCTACAATGGTGGTTTTCTGATGAGAAAATAACTGTGAGAGTCTAAATGTTGTTGAGAAGTCCCACCCATACAGTGGGGAAGGAAACTGCAGGAGTAATTGGCCATTAGGTCTGCTTTTCAATCACTGAACTAGACTGTTAACAGCTGCTTTTGTTTTCCCTCTGGATCATTTTCAATCCATCAATTTTTGTCAGTAAACACAGTTTATGGGTCATCTTTTAGTTTTTAGTCAATGAATCATTTCCCAGTTGAGTGTGTTATCCTAGTTTCCTGGACTTTTTACTGTTTTTATTTTACTGAAGTATGCAGATGTGTGGCTGGTGCCCCCAAAGAGCAACACTCCCAAAAGCAAATGAGAGTCTTAGTAGCCCTTTCAGTTTTGGAAAATTCTTTGCGCTATTTATTTCACTTCCTCTTAGACCCAATTCTGAGTGGCTTTGCAACAGGGTTAAGGTTTACTTATTTTTCTATTACTAACACTTGTTTCTTAATATTTAGTTAGAGGGTTGATTTTCAAAATTAGTATATATTTTTAATGTGTAATAAATATCAATCAACTTTGTTTTCTCGGCTGGCTCCAGATAACATACTGAACTTGGTAAAACATGAAGGGCATGGTGAAAAAAAAATTGTTCTAACTGCCATAATCAGAGACACAGAAACAAAATTTAATTCTTCATTACGGATTCTGTGGTATTTGATGTCTCTTCCAGCTTGTGGAGCTATGTGATTAATTTCTGAATTTGAAAGTTTGATTATCTTTTCAGTTTAAAACCAAATCTTATCCTCAGTATTTTGGCATTAAAGCTTGAAATGATGAACTGTAGATGTTTTAAGAATTAAACAATAAAGATGGTGCTCCTGATCTTTAGATGAATTTTTGGATCTGAGCCATGAAGTTATGAATGCTTGAGATTTGTGATGATACAATGGGGGGTTTTAGGTTGGTTACATGTATGTTCTCTACAGGCAGGTTTGCAATGCTGGTAATGTACATGTGTGCATAACATAACCCCATGGCAAGAAGTAGAAAACAAAGTGTCAGGGTGCTTATAGGTTTTTACAAGAATTTCTTTTCCAAGACAGTGTCTTACTATTGATGCTGACCAGTGGCAGCACAATCTTGTGTGTACACCTTAATTTTGTGAGAATTGCATAGTAGTGTGTAAAGCAAGAGTGCTTGCTTTGTTCATGCAGCACATTCAAAACATCGTGTCCGGTGCCCATTTTAGGTGCTTCTGTCATCATATTCTTGGTAGCCTCTGTTGGCTCTGGGTTGCTCTACTAGTTCATCCTGGGATCAGTTCATCATCGAAAAGAGGAGTTATGTAGAGGAATAGGCAATATTCTGAGAGTACATGGCTTCTGGAAGAATATGAGAACTTCAAGAGTCTTCACAGTTCTGCTCTTCATTCATCTACTAGTCTCTGGTTATTGCAGAGCCAAAGCAATGGGACTTTTAAGAAACTACTGTGTTTGCAGACAAGTGCTTAATTCTCCTCTCCTAAATGGGATTAGGATTCTGAAGGGGACTGGGGCTGTCGCATTAAGCAGGGGGAACATGGCTACCACTTATTAATTATACCTCTTAGTAAAAATTTTATAAGGCAAAACTGTAATGCTGACTGGGTAATGAGACAGTCCTTGCTTAAAACAGTCTTTATTGTGTTTTTTTATTAAGCAGTGAAGAAAATAAGTATCAGTATGCTATATGCTTTGACTGGCATATTGTTCCTTATGGTCAAATATGATGATGGCCATCCCAGATGACAAAAAGAAAACAAATCAATCTTTTCTGTTAATTTTTAGCAAACTTTTCTCCTTTCTGCAAAATTTCACTTTTTAATATGATGAGAAATAAAACTTTTTGATTAGGCATTTCCAAAAGGAAGGAAGAAAACATGTAGGCTTTCTGCAAATACAAACCCATGAATGTTATTAGAGACCAGACTAAATGGAAAGAAATGTCTTATTTAGAGTATGAAACTCTTCTAAGTTAATGTCCATAAAGTTTAAATTAGTTCAGACTTTTCTTATTAGAATAAATGTTTCCTTTTAAAAAGCATGATAATCATAATCAAGACTAAATTTGTTCTGTTATTTATTTTCAAAATGATTGTACATGTTTAGCAGACATTTGATTTAAATCCCTAGGGATATATTGGAGACAGATGTTTAGATGACCTAATGTTTAAAGTAAAGTTATATTTGGACACTCGATTAAATTTTCCTTAAAATCTTTCCATATATGTTAGATTGTGGAGCAGTGCAGAAAGTATTGAAAGATTTATGTTGAAAAGGTACTGCTTTATTTTTAAAGTAAGTTATTAGAGTTCCATAGATTTTATTTCAGTCAACTGTCAAAAGCAGAAAATGTTTGATTATAAAACAGCATGTTTACAAATGAAAATATTGTGTCTTGTTGCAGAGCTAAATGGGAAGCAGATTTCTTTAAATGTTCATTGATTTCAAAACCAAATTTACCAGGCCATTTATAGCTGCCTCAAAACTTAGTAAAAATTATGGTAAACCTTAATGTGTAGCATCAGTTGAAGACTGCATTATAGGGCATAACAGTTGCAAATGTTTTTACTACTTTCTGGTTTTGAACAAATAAAAGTTTCTCAAGATGCATCTAATAGTGTGGATGACTATAAGGGCTTCATATGTGATAGTAAGCAACCTTTGGAAAAGTCCCAATATTTCATCATCATAATTATCAATATTGGCCTATTGAGCAGGTATTGATTTACAGATGAAAAAAATGAGTATCCTCAGTCTTTTGAACTTTACATATACTGGCTTTTATTGTGTTTAGTTAAATAAGCAAGTTACTGCGTTGCTGAACTTCTGCCATTTTTAACTGTAACTGAAATATTGTACTAAGAGATGCATTCTTGTCACTGGCAGAATACTTTGTGGGCTGATGCAAATGTTGCACAAAAACACTATTCAGAGGCTTAGCACTCAGCCTGCAAAATAACCTCTGGCCAGATTTCGAGAATATTTCTGTGGGACAGCATTTTTTAATTTTTTCTGTAATTTGTGATTAGGAAGGCTGATGTGGGCAGCAGAGCTGAAAAGTATTTTATGCAGAGTGGACCTTGCTAAGTTTAGGCAGCACATGCAGCGTTTTTCTGTAATCTCATTGAGGTCTGCTGCATTAGAACTGGAGTAGCCCTCTTCTGGGAAAAACTGAAATTGCAGTATTTGGAGCCTCTTCTTTCATGTAGGAGTGGATGTTGGGTCAACAGTGGTATAAAAATCATGTTTCACAAGGGGAATGAAAGAAGATCTCATCCTGTTCCTGAAAAAGGAGCTTTCATTCTGTCTTTTTGCTATTAGATGAATGTACGTTAATCATGGGCAGTAACTGTTTTGTACAGCATAGATCTAATCAAAACCTAATGAATGAATATGTAGTACCTATGTGATTGAATTTACTGTAAGCAGAAATTATTTTTCTTTTCTTCCTGAACTAAGATTTGGGATATAGATTATAACTCTGGAAAATAAATGGAAAAGTATCTTCTTAAGACTCCCAAGAAGCAAACAATGGTCCTAAAATTGGAAGAGATAGCCCTTAAACATCATCTGAAAATGTCACTTGTCAGTTGTTGTTGTGAAGATAAGGAGCAGTATAGAATGAAATTATAAAAATTTTGCAGATAAAGCAGTTTTAGAGTGTTGTGGTTGGATTTGTCTACTCACAGATTTTCTAAGTTCAGAAATGTTCTTTAAAAGTATTGAAAGACTATTGATCAGTTGAGGCATAACACTGTTAATTGGACTTGTCACTTGCTTAGTCTTGCAGAGTGAATACTTGGAACTGGGCTGAAGTAACTTGGGCAACATTTTTTATGCTTGTGTAGTGTAATCTTATCTTTTGTTACATAATGGCTTTTCCCTTTTTTAATGTATGTTTTTCAGTGAATGGAAAAAATAATGTCTTTCTGTTTAAATACTCATGATCTTCTCATATAATATATTATCATTTACACATACAAAATCTGACTATTTTTTAAACTTGATAATGCAAGACTCACCTTATGCTACTTGAGTATTTTCCCTGAAGACTTCAGTTGGTGTGCTGAGGTTTGCAGGAGTGATTAGTCGTCTCTGGTGCCTCAAGAAAGACACCTGTAAGGAGAGTTAGACAGTTTTATTGGGATGCTATGAAAGTTTTATGCTTGTAACTTGTAGAGAAACAGGGAAAAAAACCCTGGGAACAAGGAGGATGAGATGGTTTTAGCTTCCTTAATGTGCTCTTTTTATTATTATTTTTTAGTTTTTCCTTTCCTGTAGTCCTTTGTAGAAGTAGCAAGGACCCTAAAGACTAAATGCTGCTCTGTTACTCAGACTTAGTTGTTTGCATTCTGTGTGCTGAATAAGGATAACATCCTTGAGAGAAAACCACTGCTGTCAAGTAGAGATGGTATCGCAGTCATTACTAGCTCAGTCCTAAACTGGGCTTTCTCTGTTCAGTCTAAATCTTATTTACATCTAAATCTTTGTTTCCTACATTTTAATTAATCTATAATTGCACCTAGAACCTTAATTGAAAAATCTGTGAAGAATTAAAAAACTTAGAGAGAGACAATGTTCTACAAATTCCTTTTCAACAATAGGGCTGAGACTTTATATACTGCAACTGGAATTAGGGATAGCTTGCTTTGTCTTTGTTTTGACTACAAACTCTATTCTGGTTAAGGGATTAAATTCAGAGAGAAATAAATCACTGCATTACATTTTGTATGATGATTGAACTGTTTGTAAAAGTTGAACATACTTTATATGTTTGCTAATTGTTTTGTAAACATTTCAATATTCAAGTTTATAGTATAAATAGTTTTGACTATGGGCAAGATTTGGACTGCTTGCATTCTGTATAAGCAAAACCTGGGTGCCTCTTGCTCACTGAACAGTTCAGAACAGACACAGGTGATTTGAGTCCAGAGAAAGAATTTGAAGCTTCCTTGGCTTAGTCCAGGAAACGAAGGAACCAACAGTTCTCTCTTCCAAGAGTTTGGGTTTTTTCATTGTTTTTTCATTTGGTGTTTTTGTAGTATTTTGTTAGTCTTTTTTGAGTTTTTGTTGATGTTGGGTGTTTTGTGGTGTTTTTTTTTTTTTTGGTGGGGTTTTTTTCTTGTTTGTTTTTGGTATTGCTTTGTTCATTCTTGCTCTCATCCTAGGTCTTTGAATCTTGAAATCAGTTTTTGCAAAATGTTAAAATAGTACAGATCAAACATGAGAGAGTGTAATGGTATATGAAGTGTCTCTGGTGGTCAGTTAAGTCTTCTGAAAAGTGAAATAATGGGTTTAACTGTTTTGCTTTCTGGACTCTAATACATTAACTTTTCATGTGTACTTTCAGAGGAATTGTTATACCTCATTTCTAGGGGAACTGTCAGTACCTGAACCATGAGATTGATCAGTATCCCAGTTCCACTGAAATCAATGGAATTTTTTCACTCCTTGAATCTCTTCTGAACTGTCCTAGATCTGTATCAGATATCCTATGAAGTCCAGCATGTGAATATGCTCGCTACTAACACCAGGTGGCTACTCCCTGTATGTATAAAGGAATGGACTTGTTGCCAAATTGTTTTCCTGGCTGTGGGTTTGAGCTCTCTGAAGTGTCCCGTTGAAGTCAGGCAGCAGCTTTCTAAGCATTGCAGTGCCTGAGCTGTTGTCCAGCTGGCTACCAAAGATCCATCTCACCCAAATTGTTGAATCTAACTCTATTAAAAATGCTATTTTTTAAAGTTACTTTTAAATCTGAGACGATCTGTTAGGTTATGTTTCTATGAAATCTTGCACACAACTTGTACTGATATCCCCACCTGTGTTTGGACATTTGGATAAAATGTTTGAAGACTTGCTGTCATTTAAAAGAAATATCTCTGGAGGAAATGGCTTTTGTGATAGCTAATTAATTATATTTCTCTTATAGTTTACATTCTCTGTTTATATCTGTGGGGGAAAAAAGTATTTCTGTAAGAGGCTGTAGAGATCGTAGCTGAAAAATCTAGCAAACAGAATTTGTACTTCTAAAATGTGCAACCTGTTGTCAAGTACTCCTGGATCAGATGTAATGTATTTGGTAATAACTGCTGTATGGTGCACAGAAGACCTCCATAAATCTGGAAAACTCATAACTCTAGAGTCTTGTATACAACAGTTTTGCATCCAACAAATTTAAACTTCTGCAGGAAAGGAGGAGAGCTGTTCTGATGTACCACTGGCAATCTTTCCCCATCACTCCTTTCATGACTGCAGTGCTCTCAATGTATGTTTCCTGTCCTGTTCTAGAACTTCTCAAACTTAAACAAAATTCTTCTTAGTGTTTCACTTCTCTTACCCAAGTTAGGTATGCAAAGTCACATTGACACCATTGTGTTTTGGACCTGGCTTCACTGGCCTTTTACAGGAGGTAAAAGGTAAAAGGATCTGGGGTGCGTATCTGGAGTAGTTTATTTCTAATTGGTGTGCAAATGGTAGTCTCCACTGACATCAAGTTCATGGACTCCACCTCTCCTGACTTTATTGTACGAAGTGAGCTAAAACCTAAGCAGTCTTCTGTCTGAGCCTATTTATACTTAACTAACAGTGTTGCTGTTTTTTCTTCACTTTCTAGTTCAGACTTTCAAACTGTGATGTAAGGGAATTGTCAATGGTTGCCTTAGAAGTTATTCTTTCAATAATACCTGTGACTTGTTCAATTTCTCTTTTCTATTGAGATTTGCATCCCCTATATGTTGGTCATCTCCAGTTGGCTTCCAGTTGGAGGCTGAAGTCTGTCTTCTGGGGCTGGATTGAGCACAATTTTCCTTCCATTGTTTATTGTCCAGCAAATGTTTGGTGTTTTTCACTCTTTTTTGAAGAACATAGGTTGGCAGTGGTCTGTCAGTCCTAACATCCTTCCCGGTCTGTTTCCTATTAATGGAAGTAAAGTTTGTTTTGCTTTGCTTCTGTTCAGCAAATCTGGCTTTTTCTAGAACTTTGATGGCCATACTTTCTACGTAGAACATCAGGTGATTGAGATATTTTTCTAAAACATGAGCTGTGCCAAGCAGGATCTAAGTGGCAGGATGCACTGACCATACAATTGTGTGCTTTGTTTTCCTCTGTGTTCCTGCCAGAACCTTGATGGTATCGAACCTGATGATGGGGAAAATATTTGTCATCAGTGACCTCCTCAAAATTAGCTCCTTGTATATGTAGTTAAAGTATTCCTTTTTTTCACATCTACAAACTAAGTAAATAGTTGAAGACCCTGAGCTTTTTCCACGCCTTTTGTAGCCAGTAAATATATTCACTCAGTTCCTTCTGCTCATTCTAATGCCTAAAGCAATAAAATCCTGAGCTTTTTAGACTGTCTCTTGAAGAAAGTTCCATATTTACTAAGCATGAGCTTTCTGTATGTTGAACTTTTTTGTTTTCTGGAAACTTCCTGTCCAACCATTCCTTGGCTGGATTAGTCTTGTGTGCTGATTGTATACCAGCACTTTGCAAAACTAAAACACCAAATAGGGTGCTTGTCAGTCTGATATTTTGTAGATTTTCTATTTATTGTTTGCTTTTAAAATTAACTTGTATTATTGGTGGGGATAAAGTTCACGAGTCCTGTTTTTTTCCTTAGCCAAAACTTACCTACAAGAATGCTTTTCTCATCTTACTTGTCCTTTCAGTTGCTTTGTCATCTCATAGTTGTCATCTCAGTAGCTTTTGTGTCACTATCTGGTGCCCAGATTCTGGGTGCACTTAAGTTGACAGTATATTCTTCTGTTGCAATGTTCCTCATTGACCTATGAAGAAGAGAGGTGGTGCTATTTATCTATGCCTGTTCATATTGTGTCAGCAAACTCTTTGAAATGATGCTGACCTTTTAGGGAACTGATCCAAAGAGCTTAAGTGGCAGAAACTGAATTGCTTTTGATAGGATGGTTTTCTGTCAGTTTATTTGCTTGAACTGCGGGAGCTGGCAGGGATTCCCAGTCAGTGGCAGAAGAGTAGGTAATGGTTCTGGTCGCAGCAGGCTTGTGTGATTGCTCACCTGTTTGATCAGGCTGCAGTGGGTGCCAGGAGCACTTCCGCTAGTGAGCTTCACCCACAGCTTAACACACATCAGCAATTTAATTTGCTTGCTCTATTGTGGTAGCTAATGAAGCTGTTTGTCACCTTCCATATTTTCCCTTGCAGGACCTGCTTCTCAGGTAACCTGAAGCTTTAGCAAATACCATTGAAGGAAGATGTGTATTCAAATAATCCACAGCAGGAAAAAGGACTTTGCTCAGCTTTGTGTGAGGATTAAGAAGGAAGGAAGGCTTTACTCTTTTTTTTTTTCTTTTTAATGTTTTTTTTGTTTGGTTGGTTTAGTTTGGTGGGGTGGGGTTTTTTTGCTTGTTTGTTGGGCTTTTTTTTTAGTTTGTTGTAAGTAACCTTAATAAACTTTCTTTGTAATACTGGGTGGCCACTGAATGTATACTAAACTGAGTTAGGGTCTGGGGAATGTATATCAGGCTTCATATTGTACTTTGCTCTGAGTATAACCCCATTTAATCTATATGAGGTGAAGAACCCCAGCAAGCTGCATCTATGGCAGTTGAGTCAGTTGTCATCTGCTTCCCAGTGTGTAAGTCCATTACTAGAAGAGCCAGAACATCCAGAACACTGACAGATAAAACAAGGCATAAGACACTTTCAGATATGCCTTCTCTCCGATGCCAGTCGCTTGATGTCGTGGGAGAGACTGGACAGGCTGAGAGCTTGCTTACTCTGCCACCTTTTGGATTTGGGACTGTTGAGTTTGATGGTTTTCTGGTATACTACATTAGATGATTAAAATTTTTTTTTTGCCTGACAGTAGTTCTCTTAATTTGCTCACAAAAGTTTTAGCATCCTTTACATGTGTTCTTGTTCACTATATTTTATAATGTTTTCACTAGATTATGTGTATGATACTTGTACTTCAGCATTTAAGGTGGAGATGGCAGTGTTGTGCTTCTCTGCTGTCTTTTTTGGAGGCAAAAGCAAATTTCTTACTGGGATGCTCAGGCTGTTATCTTTTTGCTGAGATCATGTGTTCAAACAGAAGCCTAACCATGCAGGGGGTGTGTGCAATGTACAGTCTTTTCAATAGGAAGATAATTATGTGTTATGATAAAAAATACTGAAATTAAGAAGCTACAGGAAGTAATTAAAGATGAGTCTCTAACTGTTGCAGGAAAGTATGGTATTAGTTGAAAAGTTCTGTTATATAACACTTGATTAAAAAAATTTTATTGCATGGAATATTGCCTGTGTTAGCTCTAGATTAAAATGGAAGAAAATTGGCTTTTGAGCCATTCATAGTCTGGAGTTCACAGGCATTCATAGTAATTGTGGAAAAATTATGAACACTCATAGAAACTATTACTTTCAAACATTGTCACTAATGTTATGGGTGTCAGAGCACAAATCTTCTGGCTTCAAAAAGTCCCAGTTCTGTGTTTGAAAGACCTAGAGCATAAATGTGTTCTTGATGGAGCCAGAACACTGCCTCTGAAAACTTGGAACTTTAGCCTCGTGTTTGGAAAGCAGCCACATGCTGACCTTGGTGGTCCTGCACCTGTAGACACAGTGCCCACTCAATGCCATCACCTTCCACAGCATCTGCTTGCACGCTGCAGTTTGAAGTCTGACTGCCACTGACTACTTGCAGCTTGGCTTTTTGGTTTTGTATTATAATGTTAGCTATATAAGCAAATGCTTCTTAAATGTTTTACTAACAGATGACATACCTCTGTTATTCTGACATGCTTTTACTTTTAATCCTATAGTTTTCCTCCTTAAGTTTACCTCCCTCTCCAGTAATACTTTTACACTTGGATGGTTTCCCTCTACACTTCTATTCTTAACTCTGAACAAGAATGTGCATCTGTTAATATATGTCCCAGTGGCTCGCGCAGTTATTAGTAGAATTCAGTAGCAACTGAGTAAATTTGAGCACCTATTAAATCCTGAGTAGATACAAATGTGTTACTGCCAGAACTTACATATTTTATCCTATGAGTTGCATCTTTGATACTTAAGATGTTTGAATGGCTGTCACAAAAATGTGTGAAACAGGATTGGAAGAGGGGCCAAGTATGATACATTTGTGTTCTGTGTATACGATCTCCTTTTTTCTCTAATGGCTGAGATTGTATTTACAACTGCATAGCTATCTGACATTTTTTCCTTAGATGGATTTTTACAAGGGGACAGTCACATTTTGTAGTCCTGATTCTCTGTTGCCTGTTGAAATCCTATTTCACTAATTCATTTTTCCTTCCTCTGAAGCAGGGATTTCCTGAAAACTGGCTCCAGACCAGTACTAAAATATAATTATTATAGGATATAGTATGATGGTACTACTTGTGTGTGTTTGAAGAATCATAGAAAGGTTTTGGTTGGAAGGGTTAGGGTTAGGGTTAGTCCCTTGCACTAGACTGGGTTGCTGAGACCCCCATTCAAACGGGTCTTGAATGCTTCCAGTGATGGGACAGCTACAACTTCTCTGGACAACCTGTTCTAGTGCCTCACCACTCTCACAGTAAGGAATTTCTTCCTAGTATCTGACATAAACATTCCCTCTTTCACTTTGACACTCGCTGTATCAATGGCGATTTTTAGAGTTAGCAATATTATTATTTTTTTCTTCAGTGTTTTACCATTTAACTTTTAATGAATGATTAAACTGTTTCATGGGGTAATTACTGCCATTTTGTTCCTAAAATGCAAGTACTCTGCTACTAGGAAAGCATTACCTCTATTGTACCTTGTTTGAAAATTCTGATACATAGATTCTTTTTTTTCTGGAGTCTCTAAAGTAGTGATTGATATGCGCTGATTACACCGTTGGTTTTGTTTGTTTGGGTTTTTAAAGTATTAATGAACGTCTTAAAACATTTATATATGCAATTAAAAGTAATTTCCCATCAAAGGTAATAATTGGAACCATGCCTCATATAAAACAGAGATCAAAAATCAATCAGGAAATCTCCAACTCTTTATCTTTTCTATAGCTACGTTTCTGCTGCACATAAAATCATCAAGACTAAGAGCAACAGCAAGAATGCTGAAAGATAGAAATAGTATCTTGTGGGCATGAACTGTGTGTTTCATTGTACACTAATGTGCTAATGATGATGCTTATAAATGACAACAATTCTGATGCTCATCAAAGCATGCAAAAGAAGGAGAAGGAGATTCATGTTATGAAGTTAGGACAATATTTTCTGAAGTTTCAATGTGTCTGTGATGGCCTGGTAGGACTGCAGCAGGTCAAAAGTGAGTTTATGAAGATGTCTCTGTTTTTAGGAGTTCATGTTTGGGCTTTGGAATGACTTTATCTTGTTTTTAAGGAGGGGTTGTCAGTGTCCAGAAATTTGAAGTACTGCATTTTGAACATGACTGCAAAAAATGCAGGTTATGTTAATCACTAATTTAAGGCTTCTTGTAGCTTAAATATGAAATATTTTCAACTATTTAAAATAATATTTGATTATTCATTTCCTTGCTAAGCCTTCTCCCATACTAAGTCCCTTAGTAGTATCTTGTCTAGAAGGGAAAAGAGGAAGATGTGAATAATGTGTCCTCCCAGTATACTTTGTCCATTTCTATTTACTGATGATATGAGCTGACTATTTAGTGACTACATTGATGTTATGGTGCAACCTGGCCACTATGTGTTTGGTTTCTTTAATAGAAGTGTCCAAGTTTTTAATGTTGGAGGCAGAAAAATTGCCATCCTGACGCTGATGGGGTTTTCCTCATGACACTGTATCATTCTGTTTCCACAGGCAAAAGTATGTACAGACAACTCTTGTGAATTTCTGTAAGCAGAGATGCAATGTTTCCATGTAATACAAGTATTAAATATTAAGAGATCAAGGGAAGGTGAGGATTAGTCAACAAAATGTGGATATGTGTAATCTTGATTGTTTAAAGTTCTTTTCTTTTAAAATAGAGTGCCTGTTTAGATCACTAATACATTTTAATTGTTTCCATCTTTCAAAATATGTCTAGCAAGTTCAGTTTCTAGTTGTTGTTATACAAATAAACTGGTATTAGAGGCATTGCTTTCTTCCTTTCAAACATGCTTTCAAATTAGGGCTTAATGTGGTTTGAAGATTTTGCCAACATACTCTTCCAGATCCTTCTCTTATAAGAGGGTGGTTGATTACATCTATCTTTCTTCTTTGGTTTACAAATGCCAATATATTCCAAAGAATGCAAACCCTGGGACCATTTGTCATCACACTTTGATTGTAGTTCACTTCATTATTGTATGTAGGAGGAAAAGCAAACAATTAGATGCCTCAACAGTGGAGGCGGGGAGTTGGAGTGTCAGGACATGCTAAACATTCTTATTGCACTGCATACTTTAACCTCCTATTGTTTTCTCCTTGCTTTTAACACTTACCTGCCTGGATGTGATAGTTGTAAATACATTTAAAAAAAAAAACCAGAACTCTTTGGCTGAAATACTAAATATAAACTGTCTTGAAACAAATGGAGTCTAAGGGCTACAGACCTTTAGGATTTAAATCCTACCTAACCCTGTGTGGGTTGCACAAATGAAGCAGAGAATTTGGTGTAAATGCAATAGCATGCAGCATTTCTTAGCATCTTCTTTATAGATCTAGTCTCAAAGCAGCAGTTTCAGACCTTGAAAGTGTCATAGGTGATCTGGTGAGTAAAGCAATATTAAGACCAGCATAAATGCCCATTCCTCTGCTAATAGTGAAAAAAAGCTCAAACAAAACAGTAACCTCAAATGGAGTCAAATATAGCACTTCAGTGGTACTTCCTTCTGTTCTCAGATGCATATCCCAAAGCAAGTGACTTGCTGTAGTCACTAAAATAGGCTGTAAAGCAACGTACGGTAAAGCGTGTTGCATCTTTCCTTTTGATGGGCATTTTCAAAATTACACTTTAATTAAAATGTAAACCAAAAGAACCGTGAATTGGATCTCTGCCCACTAAATTAGCCAAGGTGACAATTCCAGAAGAAAATATGTTAAGTCATGGTGATGAGAGGTACATACTCCACAGAAGAGCAGAACTGAAGACCCAGCTCTTATCAGACACTTTGAGTGTTTTTAGGCCAATAATTACTTCCATTTCAGATTTAAGGCTTCAAGAGTGTTGTTTTCCACTTAATCTGCCTCAGGTCTTCATATTATTAGAAACTTAAGTAGTGAAGACAACTTATTGGAGGCTGTGCACTTGTCCATTTTTTCAAGACTATTTTTTTCTGCCAGTGGTCTGTAATTTTGCATTCTAGTGACTTTGGGAACTGTTTTCTTAATTGGACCATGTGGAAATAAAGGATATCAGGGCTGTTGAGTGGATTTTTTTAAGTCTCCTGCTTATATGGCAGGATTTAAATGAGAAAGATGTCTGAGACAAAATAAGATACATTTACTTAGAGTCCCTCTACTGCTTCATCCATCAGTCAACCTAATCTGAAAACACAAATTTCGGCATCTTCCTTTTGCTGATGCTTAATGCCAAAAGCACCTAAAGTTCCTGGGTAGCTATGTGATTCTTAACTAATAGTATTTGATTAACCAATTTTTAAGCCAGCATTCACCACCTAAACTGCTTCAATTACCCCTTAAATGAACCACCACATGCATGCAAAGGTCTGTTAATATCCAGTTTACAGGCTTAAGAAGCAAAAACTGTGAATTTACTCAGAGTCTCCCTTTGAATACACAAAGCTGCAAGAGTCCATTGATGTCAATATAGGGTCTGAAATTTTAGGAACAATCATTGAAGCATTTAATAGTTTGGTTTGATGCAGCACTTGTGTGAAGTTGGCAGGAAGGTTCCCCTTTGCTTCCATGTCCATTAGATAGCCCTTTAACACACGAGCAGAAATTTCTTTTGTCCAAAGAACATCTATCAGCTGGGGTGGGTTTGTAAATAGGCTCTGGCTGAGCCCATCTTCCCTGCTCCCATTGAGCTGCAGGTTTTCTTTTTAAAATGCAAAAACAAGTGATTTTTAGTCCAGAAGCTGGCCTAGGGCCTGCATTGGCATGCATAGCTTTTCCAAAATTTAGGGGGGGGGGAAAAGAACACTTTTCCAAGTTATGTAGGTCCAACTAGGGAGCTCAAGTGCCCTGAGAATCAGGATTCCCATAGCCTGGAAAGCATTTGCACAAGTTGTCAGTTCTCTGTTCCTGACCCCTGTTTTTGGCAGGTCTGCAGTTCCTGACCAAAGAGCAGGAATGCTCTGGCAGCTTTTAGGATTCTCCTGATGCTTCTCCTAACTACAGTGCTTCCATCTGTTGTCCTCAGAGGCTCATGTGACCTGAAAGGCATAGATTTTCAGTTCTGGATTGCCTCATTAGGATTAAGAGGGAAAAATATTGATTTTTTTAAATTTGAATTTTTATTCTGAATTCTGTATTAGGGGCTGTACTAAAGCAGATCTAGGAGATGATGGGAAAATATCTTGGATTATCTATTTTATGATGCCTTTGCAATTACCCTTCTCGGAAAAGATGTATATTAAGGAAGCACGACAAAATTGTGCACTGAATGAAACAAGTAGTCTCTCTTACCATACTTTTAGACTTATCATCCAAGGCTGGGCATTTTTTTTTGGTCTTTTGCCTTTTTGTCTTTTTTAAATGTATCTTTGAAGCTTTGTTTTTAAATCAGTAGCAGTTGTCATCTCAGTTTTCCTCTCTAGGCCAGTTTGAAGTCTTGTCTTCTTTTACTTTTTCATTTTTTAAAGCTGTTAGGATGCAATTACTTTTTTATACATGCTTTGGAGATACAATTCTTGCCTTTGTGGACTCTTCTTGTTATTAGGAGTAGCTCAAATCAACAAAATTGCATGTTATTCACTACATTTCTCACTTAAGAGTTTCATTGTGTAAGTTTCTTGAAGTCACTTAACTGAGATCAAAATCATACTCAGAACAATGGGATACAGCAATAGTTGGCTTCTGCTCTAGTGACTCAAACATTTGCTGTTTTTTATTTTGCTCAAATTTTTAGAGTGAAATTGATAAATTATAGTACCTTTTAATATCTTTTGTGATAATCCTCATCAGGCCTGTTTTAGGCATTGTTTGGTACTGAATAATAATTGGTTATGGAGTAAAAATAACATTTATGTGTAGGAAGAAGAACTGAAAATGAAACACGGTGCATGAAGACTTACTTTTGGTATCACTTTCAAGCAGTGAGATCAACAAGCTGTGAAAGAAGGAAGTGGCGAAAAGTCTTTATCACCTGGGTCCTTTAACAGCTCATTGGAATGGAATGGAATGGAATGGAATGGAATGGAATGGAATGGAATGGAATGGAAGGAATGATCCTGTTTGACCAGAAAAATGATCTGTTACATGACTTCTAGTTCAGTTCCTAGGTACGGCACAAGGTGAATTCCAACTCAACCATGCAGGCATAGGTGTGTACCAACACAATGAAACCCCAGCTAAACAGGAATAGTAAATTATTAAAAGGATATTTCTTCAAAATATTTGACTATTGAGAAGATGTAGCACATGGGTGCGAGAAGATCATTGGATTTTAACTCTATTTTTTCACTTCAGTGCCATTGTGAGAAAGGTGAGATAAGATGAACTTTTCCATTGGGGCCATATAGGTTTTGCAAAGGTGAAAACAACTGCTTTGTTTGGGCGTGCCCCTGTGTTATCTGGCTCTGCCACGTCTTGGGTCAACAGGTGAAAAAAAACTTTAAAATCTATATATGACTGGAGTGTCAGATAAAATATTAAGAGCATCCAGTCCTTTTGTGACTAGATGTTCTTTTCATGTCAAAATTTAACTTATGTATTTTAGGAATTGCGGGATAAGAGATGTGTGATTTTGTACATCTGGGCAATGTGTTTAATACAGAGAATGCGAAGCTTTTGTCCACATAGTGTGAAAGTAAAATGCATAGTATGATTCATCGGACTCAGACTTACTGGTAGCAGACTTTCAGAGCATAGAAGATGTTCTGCTGTAGCACAGCTTGAGGTTCTGCTTTGAGATAACATAGTTAACTTTGCTATTTTGGTTGACCTGGCTTTTCTACCTTTGCAACCTCAGATCTTTGTAAATGGGCAGTGAAATTGTAAGTAACTTGAAAACTTAATCTGTTGTACTGTGTTGTTTGTTGACTTTTTTGATATTTGTGTCCCAAAATTTTTACTTATTGGTGGAAAAATCAGACTACATAGTAGTCTGTCCTCATATCTAATTCTAGGTAGTCAAATATTTTTCTCACATGAAGGTAAGTAACCATTCCTATAAGCTTAAAATTATTGTAATAAAATGTGTCAATTTTCTTTAAAATTAAAGAGGACAAAAAGTTATCTCAATGTGTGTGAATTTTTTAAAGGATAAAAAGTATGCAATGCTGAATGGCTTTAACCAGTCCACAGCTGTACTGAATAATCTAAAGACAATATATACTGGCATGGTCTAATGCAAGGTAGGTGTTAAGGATTTTTATTTTTTTTAAGTTTTATCTAGTTTAAAGAATTTCTGCTCTGTGCATAAGTGAGAGGAAAAGGATGGATCCTGCTTTCTTCACAGAAAAAAGTCTACTGAAGTTGTCTGGACTACTTGCATTAAAACCATTATCTGGACTCATCCCAGAGCATTAAAGGTAATGTTCCAAGGAACACATAGTATGTTTTGTTTGTGTAAGCAAGGGACTGCAGGACCTGGATACTTTATTGACCAAGGTTAATTTTGAGAAATGTAAATGAGAATCAGTTGCTGTGGGATTTTCAGTATCTAATAATTTACTTCATTTATAGTGCTCTTTATAGTTATTTCATGCTCCACAGTGTTTATTATAAAGCTAGCTTATATTTTTTCCCATGAAGACTCTCCACTGCTCAGAGAAAGTATCTTTGAAAACATATGTTGTTACATAAGAGCCTGTTTGTGGGAACTTCAGGGAATTTGTGCTGACTTGCTTAATCATCCTCTGGAGAGCAGCAACCCCTACTTCCTGTCTGCTTCTATTACTTGTCGCTATGCCTTAAAAAGAGACTGCAACCAGGAAGAAAACATTTCTGAACCAACAGAAAACACTTGAAAATGAAAGAAAAAAAAATTAAATAACAGCTATGTGAGAGCAGTTCAGTGTAAATAATAAACTAACACTTGAAGGTTGCACATTCAAGTGCAACATAATGGTAAAAATAGTGTGCAGCTTTCTCTGGCCTTCAGCATAGCTCAATGAAAGTCTGATGCCAGCTTGGAAGTAATTTCCACAGATGTGGATTATTGTGGATTTATTTGTCTCTAAGGTAGTCATGTTCACAGAATACGGCTTGTTAAAAATTAGGACAGATTTGTTGCTGTTGAGAGAACAGTTGAAACTGAGATGAAATCTGTGTATTCATGTGTGTTAGATGCTCTTTAGGTGCATATATGAAAAATATCTTTTTCAATGGCTGAACCAAGAGAAAAAATAAGCCAACTGAAATATGCAGCTCCGTATTTAGGTAGCATACCCATATCCCTTGTGTTCTTTCAACAATGTAGCAAAAAGAGCTGGTGGTTTATTCCCTCTGAGACTGTCATGTACAAAAAAAAAAGCAAACAAAAAAAAGCCCCACCTATGAAAACTTTTTTTCATAACCAAGGGAAAACTACTGACTTTTGTAGGGACATTCTCCTTGCTGTGTCTGTAACATACCTCCAGTTCCTGCTCAGAAGTTCCACTTCTGTTCCAAGAAGTGTTCAGTGCTGCTCTGTCGTTTTGAATATAATTTCATGACATTGTTTCTAGAGTAGAGTGACTCATGTTTTCTTGAAGTGGATTTTGCAAACAACACTAGAAAGGTATAGGAACTGAATACAGTCCTAAAACACTGTACTTCAGTGTTGTAAGTTAGAGGTCAGTTTTCATTAATATATATTTTCTTTGGGTTGATATATTTGATTGAGTTACTTCTTTTGTTGGTTAGCTGAAGAATGAATAAGAATGATTCACCTTAAGCCAGCCTTTTAATATCCTGTTCCTAATGAAGTTGCTGAAGCAGTACTCCATCTTTCTTGACTTGTCAGAATTTACCCTTGTCCTGAATCCTTAATTCCCCCTGGTTTGTATGAGGTCAACTTTCAGACTTTTCTCTGGCATTTTTTGTCTTCTAGTGTGAAGAAATGCAGGTTTCTTCTTATATCTGAAGCTAGCTTTCAAGCAGTCTAATCTACGAACATGGGTTTAAGTATTGTTTCTGTGCTGTGTGACTTGTATCTCTTTACTTCAGACTTCAAGTGTTTCTGTCTTGCTTAAAATCTTACTTTTTACTGTGAAGTATCAATTCATGTTCATGATGGCTGAAACAGGTTTTTAGTCTGTCTGCTGTAAAACTTCTCTTCATCCTCTCTTAATAAACATGAACTACATCAGTACTTCTCTGGATCAATAAAGCCCATAACTGTGAGATCATTTCAGAGAAGATGGGCAAGAGCCATTGATTAGGTGCTCGCTTTCAGTCTCACCAGTCTGTTTGCATAACACTTCTAGGGTCAGACTTTCTGATCAGCACTAATGTTTGAAATGCTTTTCGAGGTGGCTGTCATGTCATAATGCAAGATCCTTTTCTTCAGAAGCAAGAAGACACACGTGCTTGCGCTGTTTTCACTCAGAAAGCATATCTCTATTGCTGGTAAGAAATGCATCACCACAGAGGTGTTTGGGGACCTTCTGGCTCCAACCATGTTATATACTCCAGGCCTTGGAATTTCTGTATCCAAGGGGAAAATATATGTGCAACCAGGAGTGAGGAAATGAGGAAGTTAGATGATCCTCCTTCCTCCTCTCACCTAAGGATGAAACAAAATTAAATTCAGACACCACCTCTCTGTGCAAATAGGCAACCATGCTGATACTGCTTGGTTTCTTTACCTTCCTCAGAAGAAAGAGGGGTGAAAAAAAAGGCAAGCCACGACATAGTACAAGTGTTTCTTGCAAGACAAATTTAGAGCCAGAATGAAATAGCAAAGCAGAGAAATGAGAGAAAATCAAAGGAGAAAGATAGGAAATTCTTAATATTTAATCCATGAAATTCTTATTATATGTTTTGCTGTTTAAAGGGAACCAAGGCAATAAGTAAGAATTTTCTTATAGGTTGAAAAGAAAAACAACTCAAGAAATAACTTCTCAACAATGATTATATCTGATATCTCTGGAATTTCCAAATTATATTTGTTCTAAAAAAATAGTGGAGAATATTCCCCAGTGTTGAAGTTCTTACTGGAGAAGGCATATCCTCATATATGTGTAAAATCTCAAATGCCTGTGAGACAAGAAAGTCCCGGCCAGTGTTTACTTCTTCTTTTTACCAGATAATGAGTATATTAAAAACTGATGAAAAAGTCTTTGCTCTAGCACAAAAGCCTTTTAGTCAGGTATGGAGTTGGGGACAAATTTAGTTCCTTTTGCATTTTGGAGAAAGGAAAGGAAGTATATTTCATTATAATTTTGACTTCCAAAGTAGCACATGGCTTGCTGTGTTCAGGAAGTATTCAGCTCTGGAAACCTTCCTGTTTTCCTTTACATTAGAGCTGTCCCTTTGTTTGTGGCATCTGTGGAGGAGTTTGAGTTAAAACCCAGAGATGACAGCAGCACTCCCCTCTATGGTCTTTTCAGTGCATCACCTTTGCAGCTTGATTTAAACTATTGTCATAGCTGACAGTGGCATAGCCGCTGCCTTCTACAAGCTCGCAGGAACATACAGAATGTGTAATTCTAAAAGAAGCCCCAGATGAAATCTGAGATTCAAGTTCTACCTAAGCAATAATTTTAAGTAGCTCCATTTCTAGGTGTAGGGTGCTAATTGGGTGGTATTGATATTATACTAAATGAACATGCATCATTGAAGTCTATTGTTGCATTGCTTTGTTTAAAATATGTAGTACTTTGCCAGCAGCAGCATGCTGATGGAAAACTGTCACAACAGCGATCAGTACAATCTGGGAGTTAAATTTGACTGAAACATATGTCTTCAATTTTAATAGCTCAACTTCCCAGATGCCCTAGAGGAGAATATTGCCTGAGAAGGAGCTTTTCATGTAAGAATAATTTGTGTTAAGTAGCTCAGTGATCTGTTTGTTAGGTTAGAGCTGACAGTTTGTTTATATTTCTAAAGGGGTATGATGAATGGGGGAGAAGTTGATGCTAATTAGCCTAAATTGTTCCTAAGAATGCAGAGCACTTTGCCAGTTTCATTGTTTCTGTTTCTTTGCACATTTTCAATAATTGAATAGAGCTCAAACCATTCATCATAATTTTAGGTAAGATGGAAATAAATGAATATAGCACAGGTTAGTCTGTGTGATGGAAGATGTCACTTCAGAGGTCAATTAGATAAGACATCAGACTAGGACTAATATTGCATTTTCTAGTCTGTTTCTATGAGTATAGCAATGTGAATCATTTTAGATGAAAAAATAATTCTCTCTGACATCATACTAGTATTAAATACTTCTTTCAAAACTTCTTTGTCTCATCAGCATAATGTTTTTATCTTAACTCTCTGACACTCCATATGACAAAACATGCTACTTTTCTGTTCACTGTATATCAGATACAATAAATCTAAAAAATCTGCTTTTGAGAAACCAAAAATATTGGTCAGGTGTGATATGCAGAAGGTGTTAGCAAAAGGGGGTAAAATGAATCAGAGGCTATACAAATGTAACAGCAGAGAAGCTTTTATTGTTGTTTGACTTCAGCATGCTGTACAACTCATTGTTTTTAGGTTTGGGTGACGTAGTTCTGCTCAAATTTGAAACATCCTATTCATACACAAAACAATAATTTTATAAGAATGTGTATTTGTATAAAACATTTCCCTGATAAGTTGAAGTTAGATTTGGGGGATGGGGACTTGGAATGTTCTGGTTTCAGACCTTATACAAGACCATTCTTTTTTAATTTATGCACATATAATACCACAGGAAGAGATGGTATAAATTTGTGGACTGTGGCGAATGAGTGAGCATTTTTGAATCAGGATCTTTAAAAGGGGTGAAATTTGAGTATGATTAAGTTAGGAAAAAGGCTCGCTTACGGCGGAAGTCAGAGACTCTGTATACATTATAGGCATGTCATGGCTTTTAAAAAGCTATGTTAGACTTCTATACAAATTGCGAAGGAATTTGTATAACCCCAAACAAAATTCTGTGTGGCTCTGAATTCTTGCAAAAGTACAAAATAAAGTAAAAAGGAGTGAAATAATAATAGTAGTTAGTATTCCGGTCAGGAGTGAGTGTTGCTGTAGGGCAGGCTGCATGGGTGTTTTGTTGGTCACTAATTTTCTTGGAAGGAAATGATCCCATGGCTTATGCTATCCGCGTTTGTGCATATTTGCCCTATAATTGGCATTTATTAAGGGGACTTTTGGTTTGATGGATGACTGTCAGGGTATTGCCTGCTAGCTTTGATGCGGATTGCTTTTGCATGAGGTTTTTTTACATTAACTCATTAGAAACCCTGCTCTACTTCAACATTCTCTCTATTTACCTTCTGAAAATGTGATACTTTTCAGCCCAAGTTTCAAGGGACTTAGTGTGGTTTTATTTGTGTATCAGTGTTTTAATTTGGACAGATGAAAAAGGTACATAGCAGAAAAATACTAAATTTTCAAACTGTGAATCTTAAAACTTACAAGCATTTCAGCTTAATTGCTTATCTTTGAAAGGCTAAGCTGCTAGCAAAATATCTTTGGTTTATAGCATTGATTTCTGTGTTCCTAATTTTTTTTTTTAAGGGGAAAAAAGGCAAGAAAAATCCAGTCCCATAAAAGCAGCAGGTATAGTAATATTTTCACAGCAGGTCGATATTCAATGAATGTTCAACAAATCCAGGATCGGTGTCTGAGACATATTAGTGGTTTCTTCAAGGGTGGATTGATTTGGTCTGTTCCTGTAATGTATCTGGGACATAAGACTGTTAATTAGATTAATTAGCTATAGCATGATTTATAAGACAGTTATAATAAAACTATGGTTACCAATGTATTTAATCACATTGCCATGTTTTGATTTGACATTTAGAAAAGCACGCAAAAGAAGTGAAAGTTGTGTATACTGATCCTGTCACTTTGAACATTCCTTTAATAAAACATTTTCTCCACAAGTAGCTCTGCAAAGGAGAACTACAGCTTGCTGCATTAAGCAATGCTTTTCTGAGCATGAGGAAATAATTGGAATGTTCAGCAGGTTAAATTCTTCTTCTGGGTTCATATCGCAAGAAGAAAATTTGATGGAAAACTTCCTACTTTTTTGCATTTTCATTGTTTACTGCCTTGATGTTTCAATAAGGCATTGCAGATCTTGTGCTTGCCACCCAAAAAAAAATTTTTTTGCAAATTCCTGACTTATTTTCCTGTTTTCAGTTGATGCATGTGTAACACATTTCTTACAAGGCATAGTAAATGTAGAATAAAATATTGAGTGCAATTCTATATAGTTTGGATCTGAAGGTTTGAAGCAGACAATCGACAGTAACTTTTCTGCAGTGTAAGATAGTTGTGAAGGATCTGAAATTTATTTGCATTTATCCCAAAATGAAATTATGGATTTACTTGTTCCCAGTCCTGTATATTACTTGTGCATGTTTTTAACTTGCATGAATGGATTCTCTGGGCCATCTGACATGCTGAAGTCCAAGCATTTGTTCAGGGGTTTGCAAACTCACAGCTCTCTGGCTTTTACATTCAGTTGCTCTAATTAGCTGTAGCTGCCTGAAGTCTGGGACTTTTCTGTTAATTACAACTAATCTTGACCTTTTATGTCATGAGGAACTAATTTTTATTTCTGGCAATAAGACTTCAACGAGTATAATAAAGAATCTATTAACCAAATATAATCCTATTCTTATGAATTTGTAAATTAAAAGGCCTATTAACCTCACTGAACTGGAAAAAAGTTCATTGGCAGTGTTTGAAAAGTTCAGCTCTCTTATTTATTTTTCATGGCTTGATGTAGTACCCACAAGATATCAATGCCAGACAAAAATGAAACTAAGTGACCAAATATTTTGTTTATTTAATTTTAAAAATTAATTCTGTCTTTTACCCTTGTGTAGCAGTGGGTAGGGAATAGGGAGCAACAGATTTGGCAGAAGAATATTTATTCATGATTTAAGCTTTTGAGTTCAGCCTGAGAGAAGCCGCAAATACAGACCTGAGTGTGAATTATTAATGTTTCTGTTGTTGTGATACCAGTATAAGAGAAGCAAGGTTTATAGAAACATCAAATGCGAGCATGGAAAACAATCAGTTGCTTATTCCATGCTTGTTCTGAGTAAAAACTGAGCTTTGATTTTTACCAACAAAGAGTTTGACCAACACAAAATCAAAAAGTTGTTGCTATGCAGAGAATTTTGTTTTCACTGAAAGGATGATCAGGTGATTAATTCTTGAACTCAAACAGCCACAAGTAGTTGGTGACAGTAGTGATCAGGCATCCTCTTACACACAATGAATAAACAAATGATGGAGACTATGTAGTTTGTTCACATACATTTACATGGCTTATTTACTACAGAGGCTTGTCTAATAAGAAATGCAGAGGACTGCAAGTTGGACTTTGTCTTCTCTTGCTAGTTAAGCTGCTCTTCTGCTCTGTATCTTTTAGTATATGTACAACCAGTTAGAATGGGACATCTGGTACAGGTGGGAGAAAAAGAAAGTTTTAGGAGGGCAATACCATAGAAAAACTGATTTGTTTTTACTGTAAAGCATTTTTCAAGGTTGATCACAAAGATCATGGGGTTTTTAAAAGGTATATTCCACAAATTGTCTGGTAGAGAACTTTCTTATGGTTGATCAATCCTCCCTTTAATGAAGTCAAAGTTTTTTCAAAGCTGCGTTAAACTCTACATCTTACTCTTTACCCACCATCTCTTAGCTTCTACTTCTGTCTACACTGTTCTGCTGGATGCAAAATTTTCTTCAGCTCCCACCTTTCCCACTCTTCTCTGCATGGACCAAGGCAGAGAGTGATTCATGTGGACAGGTGACGAAAAACAAAAGTTGTGCTTTTGGCAGTGAGCAGCTGAGGTTGTGATCCAGGAATCTTTAATGGCAGCTCCAGGTGCCATGCCCCCCAGAAATGCATGGCACAAGGAGGCCTCATCATACATTGAAGCATTAACAGTTTTGAGCTGTGCCCATTAGTCTCACTTAAGCTTAGAACTCAATATTATGTTCATGAAACCCCAAGTTGTCTCCATTCTTTAAGTCTTTTGAGTTATATTCCTCCCTGTGAAAGTCTACACCTTTAGTTTACTTGAGGAACAAGAAGGCTAATTAATACTATCAAAGAGAAGTGAGTTTCTAAAGGTCAGTACTGACTTGGCTAAGTAGTATGGTGTGTGTTGTCACTTAAACCTGGAGAATCACTGCTGTTCCTGGCAACACCTATGGTATAGAAAGTGGAAGATGCCTAAAATGTTTATTTCAGTTAATGAGCTGTTTTCTCTGCTTTAAGAAGTTTTTGTTGAGTATTTTGCCACCCCGAAAAAGATAGCAAAGGACATTTTTTTAGTTACATGAAGATAAAAATCCCCTGTGGCATCACATCTTAGAGAACCAAAGTCCGTGGATAGGTGGGCAATAGAAGAATCTTAAAACATCACATATAGAGGATGCAGAAAAACAGACTTCATCTTGTTATGTAGCCTGTAACACATTAAACTCTAGATTCTAGTGTGTGTTTCTCAGATGTCTTCGACAGAAAGTATAAAACATTTCTGAGAATCTGAGTTTTTAATTTCCTTTTCCATATCTTCCTTTACAGAGGCCAGAGATTCCCCTGACAGTCACTAAAGATAACAGTACTCAAATGGCAGCAACCCTCTAAAATGCTTCTTGAGGATCTGACTGTAAATTGCTGTGGGGGTCTCGGTCTCAAATCATTGTGATGCCATGTCAGGGACTTTCCCTTTAAAATTTTTCGTGTTCAGGTAAATTGCTACCATGGTAATCCGGTAAACCATGCACCAAAAATATTAAACTTACCCATCGGTACATACATATGTGAAAATTCTGCCCAGAACTTTGCACAAATGTTGCTAAATCAACTAGTGTTTGGCAATAATTAAGCAAATACTTGTAAAATAAAACTGGAAAACATTTTTTGCCAAAAGCCTGTTTAAATATGGTCCAAATATGTCATAGATTTGGTTGAGATTAAAGGAATCCAGTGTAAGTAAACCTTTAAATACTGTGTGAAAAAGAGAATTTGGGGTGCAGGTTTGGATTTGATTTAAAATCACTTAGTATGCATTAACTCAGCCTGAGCTGGCCAGATCTGAGATGTCTAATTCAACCTCCACTGTAAGGAAATATGCTACAGTCTACATTTCTGCATGTACCATGCTGCCACTGGCAAACCCCATGGCTGTTCCAGATGCAGGTATGAAAAATAATGGTTTTAAGAGGAAAATTTTAATTAAAACTGAGTCTCTATTGTTATGGCATGAGAAAAGAAGCATCAATGCTGTTTAGCTGTTTTTGTTGTTTTGTTTTGTTTTTTTTTTTCCCCAAGGACTCTGCAGAAAATCTTTCTGTCTTCACTGGCTTTGCATATCAGGCACACAGAAGCTATGTTTAGGCTAGTAGACCTGGAAGCATTTCCAAAATCGAGGGTCTGGGCATGTCCAAGGCTGACCTCATCTCATGTTGCAGCAAAACTCAAGCAACAAACTAAGCCTTCTGCCTCACCCTGCACCCACGTATCCCAACAGTGGGCTGAGACCCAGATTTCCACCAACTCCTTTCTCCTGTCCCCCCAGGTGCTATTGATTGATGGGAGGGAAACCTGATTATGAGGCCAGATGGGAGCCATACCATAAAATAGTTGATCAGCCTGCTCCTGGTGATCAGGAGGCCAAGGTACACAGTAACATAAAATGCTCTGCATTAGGCACCCAGCTTATTAAGCTAGGTGCAGCCAAAAAAGTAACTCATGAGCAGGAGTAGGTTGTCTACCTCTCAGCAAGTAGAGGAAGTTATTTGTGATGTTGCTGTGTATTAATCAAATAGTATATGATAGCATGCTTAAAGGCTTTGGATATCACTTCTCACTAAATTCCTAACAGATTTAATTTTACATAGTGAAGGAGAATAAATAAAGCTATATATAATAGTGCATCTTCAAACAGGTCATGGTAAGCCATTAAAAGTGATTAAGATGCATTTGTTACATCTTATTGGCTAGATTAACTCTTTTCCTGTCTATCAGAAAGGATTCACAGGAGAGAAGCCCTTTGCTTGTTGCAGGTTCTAGTCACTCCCACAAGCCAAGCCATTGAAAAGAACTGCATGTATTGCAAATAGTGCTTTTTGCAGTTTATTCCTGGCTGGGAGACAGTAGTAGAAATAAACAGCATGATACCTGGTTAAAAAGAGTTAGTTACATATGCATATTGGGAAATTATAAAGATGTAGGAATTCAAGTCTTCTGAGGAAGGGTAATTTCTAACAGGTTTTTAATGTGCTTATTCAAAATGTTAAGTTATTCTAACTATTATTTGCCACTGTTAAAAGGCTGCAGAGATGTTCATATGACTGAATTTTCTTAAATGAAAAATAGAAAATTGTGTGGGGTAAAAAAATAATGTGAACACTTTCAAATTTGAGACCAGACAAAAGAAAAGCTACCCATTTGAAATCTGGAGAACTTTACAATGCCTCAAGTAAGTAAAAGCAGATGTTGTAAAGTTTAGAAAATCAAGACATTATTTTCCTGTTTCCACTGAATATTTCTAAACACATTATAAATAAGCTTTGAAGTAGTACGAAATACTGTGTTTGTTTTGCTGATAGCATCTTTTCATAAAAAAAATTTTATCAGTGCTTGTTTAAGTTGTGGGCTAAATGATATCTGTGTGGCTAAACAACTAGCTGTTTGTCTTGCAAATACAACGCTAAACTACTTGCTGTGTCTGAGCCCTTCAAAAGCCTATCTGATTGATCTTCAGAGTTTAATTTTAAACAGATTAAATATTGCCTGTTTACAGAATGCAAAAATTAGAGTAATCTTTTGCAAGTTCTTCAAAAGAGTATGATTTTTTTTTTGTTGATGTAAGAAGTAGTTTTAAATCAAGAAATCGTTCTAAAACACTTAACTAAGTCAGTGAAACTTGTTTTGGATGTCTGGCTCATTGTTTACTTACAGTAAATGTTCATAGGCTTTAATAAGCAAATAAATCAATCTATATTTGTGATTGTAAAGGTGTTCATTGAAGATATTGTGCATTAAGTCTTTTATGCGATTCTATTAAGAGGAGACCACTGAACAACAGACTTGTGGAAGACTTGCCACGTAGATAAAACAAAGTGTTTCCAAGTAGCGATCTTGTATTTGGGGGATATGTGTATCAAACAACACGGGGATTAAAGGGAGACTTAATTGAATTACATGCACTTAGTAACCAGTCTTAATTTTAAAAACAGTCCTACATGACAATATAGTCATTCCTCAGTTAGTGAGTCCTGAGAAGAGTGGATGTTGAGAATGACAAAAGAATTAAGCGGTCTTGATATTTGTCACCCTTTATTATCACACTTCACACCAAGTGAATTCCCATTTTACAGCTCTAAGTTCCTGACTCTGAGAAGAGAAGAAGAAGAAATTTTAGATCGCTTTCGCAGTTCCAGTGCAAATTTTGTGGCGAGCAGGCAGGTACGCAAATTGCAGCAAGTGCTGGTTTTGAGTGGTTGATTATGTGAGAAATACATTGACTTCAATATCTTTATTAATCTGCTTGATTAGACTACAGTGTCAGAAACTGTAATCATATTCCCTTATGGATTTTTGGATCTGAGATTCGAATATACTGAATGAAATGAAACAGTTTTAGCCTTTGCAAAATTTTCGTGCGTGTCGATTCCTTTGCATTCCTAGATGACAGAGGAGGAAGCATCCATGTGGCATTCCAAGATCATCTATACAGGTGCAAGTAGCATATGCAACACACAAACAAATACCTCTCGGGTTATTTTAAATGGCCATATTTGTGTTAGTTGTTCTGGACTCTCTCAACAGCCCTTAGGAGTCCTTAGGTGTAATCATGGCTCAGTAAGATACCTGTCATCTGACCTGTTTTAGCAGCCTTTCTTAGGGTAAGTCAAACTGCAAAACAGTGCTTGTTTCTCTGACTGCAAAGTGAGTCTGCTCAGCTGGTTCACAGACATCTGTGTTAGTTCAGAGGAACTTCCTTACATGAACCCACAGTTTGAATAATGTTTCCTCTATGTATTGCCTACTTTTTAAAATTCCTCTGGTTTTCTGAGGGCAATACTACATTTTTATCACAGAAAACAGGTAAATGAAGCCATAAGAATGTACACTGACAGCTCAATAGAGTAATGGAAGAAAATTTTGGTGACCATGACAGTGGAAGTAAAGCTTAGCTTAAAGATGAGACAGAGGTCTGAAGTGGTGCACCTTGTCTGGATTAAGGCTCTGTCTGGACCAAAGCTGTCTCAGACCTAAATCAATTTGGAGTTTATGTAGTTCTGGTTCTATTAAACAGCTCACAGATCAGTGACTATTGACTGCTATCGATATTGCTTCATGCATGAGGCTGTATATTGCTGCATCAGTGAGAATGCAGTGCAGGAAACACAAAGAAAGGGAAAATTTATATTTTCTTTCTTTCAATTCATGCAATTGTCCCATCAGTATTCTTAGAACTTGTGTAAGTCTGAAATCTGTATCTTGGGGCAATTATGTTCTGTGTGCAAACTGTATTTTACTTCCTTGAATTTTTTGTTAATTCAATTATGTACTCTGAAGCCGGCTATTCACCAACCTGCATGCAGCAGCAGGACCAAATCAAAACATCTCCTGCACTCCATTACTGACCTATTTCTATATCTGTTGACCTCTGTGGTAAAACAGCCTTACTGATATTTCAGGTAGGGCAAACCATGGGAAGTCACTTTCATTTAATAGAATTGTAAAGTCCTTTCTTCCGTCTTTTCCTTATGTCTGTAGACTATTTGGCACTAGAAACCCTGAATTTGTTTTGTTGGGTTTTTTGGGATTTTTTTTTTTTTTTGGTTGTTGGTAGTAGTGGTTTGATTGGGGATTTGAGGAGTGGGTGGGGGTAGGTGGGGTTATGACTTTTGGGTTGTTTGTTTGTATTTTTTACTGTAGTCTGTAGATGAATAATGAAAAAAGTACAAGTTCCCAAGCTGGCTGAGGACTTGAACAAGCTAGTATCACATATGCCAACTTTCAGCCATCAAAAGGTTTTAATTTGGCTTTCTGAGAGCCTAAATTTTGGCTTTATAACCATAATGATTAAAAAAGGTTGAGAGGAAAAGAAGAGTGTTCAAAATACTTATGAAAACCACATACTACTAGGAAAATATCCATCATTGTATTTAAAATCATTTTTTGAAAGTGGAAAAGTTCTAAAAGTGTTTTGTTGTAATTTTTTAAGGAATAAATTCTATTAGCATTCTTTGCTTCTTCTTGCATGAATTAGTTCATTCCATTATTTACCCTTGTTTTCAGAAAAGAAGCTCAGAATTCACTTACATGTGAACCACATCTTTTTCTCATTTGTTAAAAGAGTCCATTTATCACCTTTATTCTTCTAAAAGAAATGTGAATCCATGGTTATCAATGGTTTTACAAGATGCAGTATAGTTATATAGTTATTACACAATAGTTCATTTTAATAAAGTTGCTAAAGTATTTGGGGCTAAGAGCATTGTCGCTATATTCAGGAGATAGGCTTTTGAAGTGGAGGGGTCACTGTAATCAGCCCAGATTCTGTACTCTTTGCTTGCAGAAGCAGGGCACAGTAGAAAATGTTACTTTTTTTAGTACACTATGGTAGATGTCTACAGTATCGTGTATGTATCAGATATATTAACGTTTGCATGGAAGATGTAATAAGCAAAGATGTCACATATAATTCGTACAGGTTCATAGAAGACATACAGAATTTCTTTTTGACAAAATGTTTCTTCACACTGCACCATGTCCTTCAGCAGACCACAACATAAAACAATGCGATGCATTCATTTTTCTCTGCAACTAGACCTGCTGCTCACTATTTTCCCTGAAAGCATTTACCTGTCATTCTGGATTGTTCTGGCATTACCCTTCCATGTATCATATTACTTTCAGCTCTTGCCTTGAAGCACGTCTCTGAAAAGCTTCTCTTACAGAAGGCTCTGCCATGACTTCTGAAATACAAAGGGCTCTGCTAGAAGTATGACCTGCATGTAGACATTGTGATGCATTTTTCATTGCCAAAAATCAGGTCCTCATTAAATGATAGGGTAAATTGATTAAGAACCTATAGTAACTATCCATGTTCTTTCTTTGAATCTCAACAGGCAAAGATGAATTACTGCTCCTGGCTTAGAACATCACTGCTTTCTGTATTTTTTCTAATGTTTCCTATATTTCTTCAGGACATATTTTATGTTTTTCAAGCTTGAATATTGTATTGATGTGTCCTGTCTTGCCATAAGTTTACAAACTGTTTCTTGATGTGATAGAAAGGGGTTTTGTTTGTTGTAGTGACAGGGTGCTGTTTTGGCACACTGTTTAGGCTGCTAGAAGAGTATTATTTAAGGAAGATGGAATGTGGAAATTTTTAAGAAATGCAAGTCTTAATGGACAACAGGACAAGCAAAGTGATGGACATGTGAGGAGGAAGATGTGTCAAAAATAAAAGTAAGAGTTTGTTTTGAAGTCTGGAGCTTATTTTTTTCTCAAAAAATATAATTAAATTTGGGTACATTCCAGTGATGAGTGAAGGAAATGGGCATAATTCACAGCTGGACTGTTAACAGGGCTTTTTTGTTTGTTTGTTGAAGAGAGCGTGTTTTTTGAACACTTGCATGGGTGGTGACAGCTACTTTCCTGGGCAACCTGCTCCACCCTTGACCACCCATTCAGTGAAAAAAATTTCCTAATATTTAATCAAAACCTCCCTTGGTGCAACTTGAGGATATTTCTTCTTGTCCTGATGCTTGATACTTGGGAGAAGAGACCATCCTCCCTCCCCCTACCCCCAGCTACACCCTCCTTCCAGTTAGCTGTATGGAGTGATAAGGTCTCCCCTGAGCCTCCTTTTCTCCAAGGTGAACAACCCCAGCTCCCTCAGCCATTCTTCACAAGACTTGTGCTCCAGACCCTTCACCAGCTTCATTGCCCTTNGCTAGAAGAGTATTATTTAAGGAAGATGGAATGTGGAAATTTTTAAGAAATGCAAGTCTTAATGGACAACAGGACAAGCAAAGTGATGGACATGTGAGGAGGAAGATGTGTCAAAAATAAAAGTAAGAGTTTGTTTTGAAGTCTGGAGCTTATTTTTTTCTCAAAAAATATAATTAAATTTGGGTACATTCCAGTGATGAGTGAAGGAAATGGGCATAATTCACAGCTGGACTGTTAACAGGGCTTTTTGTTTGTTTGTTGAAGAGAGCGTGTTTTTTGAACACTTGCATGGGTGGTGACAGCTACTTTCCTGGGCAACCTGCTCCACCCTTGACCACCCATTCAGTGAAAAAAATTTCCTAATATTTAATCAAAACCTCCCTTGGTGCAACTTGAGAATATTTCTTCTTGTCCTAATGCTTGATACTTGGGAGAAGAGACCATCCTCCCTCCCCCTACCCCCAGCTACACCCTCCTTCCAGTTAGCTGTATGGAGTGATAAGGTCTCCCCTGAGCCTCCTTTTCTCCAAGGTGAACAACCCCAGCTCCCTCAGCCATTCTTCACAAGACTTGTGCTCCAGACCCTTCACCAGCTTCATTGCCCTTCTCTGGACATGCTCCAGATGTCCTTCTTGTAGTGAGGAGCCCAAAACTGAACACAGGATTTGATGTGGGATTTCACCAGTGTTGAGTGGAAAGGGTAAATTCATAATCTTGAGCTGTGAATGAAAAATTACAGAAAACCCAGGAGTGCACACTGTCATCTAGGTAAGTCATCTGTGTTAAAAAGAAACACCTCAAACTAGGAAACAATAGAATGGTCCCTGGGTTTGCCCCAGTCTGCTCGGCAGGTTTAGGGGAAGGTTGTTTTTTTCACTCTGAGTGAAGAAGAAACAACATGGAAGAAACAACAAAATTCTTGGGAAGTTCAAACTTTTACTTGCAAACTTTAGAACATTAAGGTATAATAAGGTACTTGGTAAATTTTGAAACAACATCCAGACGAAATAAGACACTTCACAAACTTTAACTTAAGAAGTTTTAACCCATCCAGACAAAGTAAGGCACTTAGAAAACTTGAACTTAGCCAACTTTGACCTATACAGATACAACAAGGCGCTTACTAAAGAAGCATTGACTGAAATTTTTCGGTCTGGTTCACAATATATTTTGAGAAGAAGTTAGGAGAAGAAAGAGAGAAAGAGAAAGAAAATGGATAAGAGTAGAAAGATATTTTCATTCATGGATTCAGCAGCAAGACTGAATTGGTGCAATTTTGATGTCCATTGGGTGATGGTCACACTTTGGATCCATCAGGAGTGGGGGAAGCACACAAAACTCAAAGTTCAATGGATTAATATATGCTTTGAATACGTGCAAACAGCCCGGTAGCTCCTGTGGGAGTAAATTTTATCTTATCTGAAGCAACTCACTGTGGATCTGTTGTGACACAGTGGATCATGTGCAGTCCTCTGGTGGAAGGCCCCAGAAGTGAGTCTGGAAGTACTTCAGGGGGCTTTGGTGGTTTATGGCACCTTTTAAGACATGACAGCTGCCTTGAGTAGTGGAGCCAGTTACGCCCCTTCAGAAGGTATGAACACCTTCAGGCCTACTTGTGAATGTCACAGTACTTCTGTGGAGGGAGGCTTACACCTGAGCCACTTGTGTCAGGGAGGATGTTGATATTATCAAAAATGCACTATCCTACCTCACCGGATCTGCTTCTTATTGGCCTCTTCCCTTATCTGGCTCAAGCCTCAGCTTTTTGCTAAACAAAGGTTGATTTTTTGTTACCATCCTCTGGTGCTCACCCCCTCTGCACCAGGGCTGTTACCCTGCACATCGTCAGAAAAGCACCTGCTGCTTTTGCAAATGGCAAATTGTTTGAGGCATTAACCAGTAACATTTCAGTCTCTCACAGTCCCCAAGATAGGAAGCTCTTCAACACAATAACAGTTTCAATGCTTCCTTGTATATATACATTTTTCTTTCCACCTGCATCTTGGTGGTTTTGCATACTTAACTCCAGACTTCTGTTTCCTCACAACAGTTAAATTTATCACTATTCTTGAAGTTAGGCTTTTTCAAATTGATGAATGTACAGCTGCATCATAAAATGAAGCCAGGAGCACCCTGTTAATTATGGTATCTAAATTCTGGCCCTGGTGGTAATAGCTGCTACCACCGCTGCTGGTGGTGTGAAAAAAACTCTTGCTTTCAATAGTTTTGTCTACTTATTTATCTTCTTCAACTGCTTGTTTACTAAACATTATATGCAGCCTAGCAAAACTATTATGAACATCTTGCAATTAACATAATCAGTTTATAATGCTACTTAAGAAAACCTAGTTTTACTATAGTAGAAAACTTTAAATTCCAGCTTTCCTCCCTTAAAATTTGAAGTGACAAAAAATAATCTCTAAAAGCAGGTGAAGTCAGTCATTAAATGTGAGACACTTCTGGCAACTGGGGGCAACTGATTCTAAACCCAAAGAACCCTTGGTTGAGGATGCACTTCTGGTACTTCCCAGCTGTTCATATTAGCTGGACTTCAACCAGTCTCTTCTGCTGAATTGGGCTAGAAAGAGAGGGGGGACGGTTTTGTGAGGTCCACCTCTTTACCAGGGCTCCTCCTAAATGTACGTGTGTGCTGCATGGTGCTGACAGGCTCTTCATCCATGGAAGGGAAACTTCCAGTCCTGACTACATTGGCATATAGATGCCATAGCATTTCATCACAATTAAAAGAGCACTGTACGGGTTTATTTTATGTGGGCGTCAAATGGTGTTAGGGCAGTAACATTGTAGACTAATTGGGGTTTTTAAGGAAGAGACAGACTTCAGCACTTCTTGGACAGTTCTAATAAATTTAATTTAATTTGTTCCATTTTCCAGCAAGCCATTTTATATGGGGGCCCATATTTTGGCTATGAATTGTGTGAGGGAACTGATACTGTAATCCATATATATACGCACATGGACATATATGTGTGTGTGTGTGTGTGTGTGTATATATATATATATATATATATATGTTTTGCTAACTATATATGATATAGAAAGGAGGACCAAAGAACTATACCTGTCATACAGAAGATAACAATGTTATGTATGTTTTGTTTTGTTGCTGCAGTGAAATGACACTGATGCACAAATAAACCCAGTGTTCTCAGGTAGCTAATTTAATGACCAAGCATCGAGTCCCCTGGTTTTATTCAGCTTTCCAGCTTTTTGTCTGGGGACATTCAGCATATTAAAGATACAGGCAATTCCATTGAAGTTGTTCTGGTTATCTTGTGAGACAAAAAAAAAGGATACCTTTCTGGTTGTTTGTTGAGTATATATGCAGTATTTTGTACTAAAGATATGAGATAACTTTTTCCATGAAGATATTTCTTTGCTGTAGTACTGGGGATCACAAAGGAGAATATAACTGAGATAATGACAAATCATTCAGCAGAGTAGGATGGTGTTTTCCAATCAGAAGTGGTAGAAAGCTTTACCTAAAAAAACTGTGATGTAAGAACTGAGAACCTGGGAGGAGTCATAGATTCGTATCTGAACTCTTTGACCAGACAAATTTGACCAGATTATGAGACATATTATGACTCATGCTTAGTCTGAGAGCTGACATTTGCCTAGCTTAGTTTGCCAGTTATTGAGGACCCTTTTTTTTTTGGGCGCGGGGATAAAGGGAGAAAGTGAGGATAAGGGGTAAGGGGTGCATTTGTCTGTTCATTTGGGGGTTTTTTTGTGGTTTGTGGTTTTAGGGATTTTATTTAGAAGAATTCCTGCCCATATCCTTTCTACACATGCTGTAGATTTTTTGTAAAATCTAGGATTTCTTGGACCGTTTATTTGTACCACATCTCTGCGTTGCTATGCATTTGCTCTCTAACTACACTGGCTAGGACAACAATGTTCATTCTTAGTTGCCAAAGCTTTTATATATGCCACATGTGCAATGGTGATACCAATATGACAAACTGCAGATTCATCTGATAAATTGTATTTACTTCCACCTTTGACCACCTCACCTGCTTTCTGCCACTAATCTATCTCCACTGGGATTTCTTCCACATTCCGAACCTTGGAGCAGCTTCAAACATCTGCTAATTTAAAACTGAAAAAAAAAAAGAAGAAACAAAACAAAACAAAAAAAGAAATCAACCTGCCAAAGAAAAATTTCCTGCCTTTCTACTAGCCAATGAATTACTCTCTGCCTTTAAAAAATACAATGGTCTATGTTAAAAAACCCCTGGACAACAGTGAGCTGTACCCGTGGCAAAATTTAGTGCTCTACAAAACTTCATATTTTGGACACTGTTGCCTTCAGTAAGATTTTCAACTTTAGACCTGGATAATTTTATTTATAAAATTCTGTTGGAAGGCAGTGAATTTCAGTTCACATGTGCAAATTTAGCCTGTGTGCCTGCTGATGTTAGTAGGAATAGTGTTGGGCTGCTGTGAACTTGAAAAGTCTTAAGTTGCATATGCCTTTGCTGGATGGTCTGGCCTATGGTTACTTTGTGTTGAAATTATAATGGTCTCCATTATTAATTTTGCCTAAAGAATTTATGACTATTCAACCTGTGAAAGACTAAAATTTAATTTTAGCAGGACACTGTACTGGCAGTGCTTGTATTTAAGTTCTGATGGCTCTATATTGTTAATTATAGACCTGTATTTAGACCTTTGTTTCAAAAGTACCCTCTGAAACAAGATGTTAGTTGGCTTTTGAGCAACTTTCTCTGCCTAAGTCACAGGCCATTTAGTCTCTGTTAATGGCAGATTGTGGTCTTAAGGGGAACATGAAACAAGTGGCTTCACAAAGCAGTTTGATATTTGAAGCTGCATTTAAAAACAGATTTTATGAACTGCTTGGTTAATGCTACTGAGGAGAACAGCTAAACACAAGACTTCTAATATGGAAAAATTAGAGCACCAGTAAATATGTGGAATGGTTTGGGATAGCTGCCCGACATCTGTGGTATGAAGAGTTGGCCAGGAAATAAGCTGCAACAGGCTGTACTTTACAGTCTGCTGTATTCTTGGCTCCATTATCTTATTCAACAATAAAAATTAATGTGCAATATAACATTTGATAGTCACCATTATTGTGAAAACATGATCACATGTGGAAGTATTTAATAACCATTTGCAAACATCTCTTTGCTTTTAAAAGTGTACTTATACACTGGTTTACAGTATTTATTGTTGTCTAATAGGGAGTGTATTTTTAAATAATTACCTTCTCAAAACTGCTGATCCCACCTCTTCAAAGAGACCCCTTTTGTGATGCACCCAAAATGAGCAAAATACCTTGTTGTCCTGTATAAAGCTGTTAAACAGGCCCCTTGCCAGCTGAGTACATTCTTTTTAAAATTGTTGCAGATACTGGGACATAGAGAAGTAAACAAATATTAGCCACTTTAAATAATGGTAGAAATGCTCAACACATATTTGCCGAATAGTAACTAGAAGGAAAACACATTTTTTCCACAATAAAATACAGTTATTGTGAAAAAATTCCAGACCAATAAAATTAAAAGCTGATGTGTTCTAATTGATTTGTGAGAGTACAGTGAGAAACAGTAGAAATTACTCACCATTGCTGCTAAATACATCTAAAATTCATAATGGAGACTGCCAATAAATACAATAAAGTTTTTGAAATAAATACCAGTTTTTGAAAGGGGTATTTAAATTATGCTTTTAGAATTTGTTTCCATATATGAAAATATAAACACTGTTGTGACAAGAACAAAACTCATCAGTAAGAATTTTGTTAATCAAATTTTTTCATTGTCTGTGATATAGTTGTACAAACCTTCTGTGTTATTTAAAACTTGTTTCAATGTAAAAAATTTTGCTTAAGATTAATAGTCTTGCACAGGTGAATGTGACAAACACTGTGATTAATAAATCATTTAATATCACTTCCCTTAGAAAGAAGAGGAGGAGTATATGGAGGGAGGGATTGGAAAAAAAAAGGAGAAAAAAACTAATATGCAGAGGAAGCACAAAATGAGGATCTTTTTTTTGTTTTCCTTTCCTTTCACTTCTGCTGATATAAGGTCACGTGGGATTTAAATATATTTTAAATCTATTTTTGCCAAGGATCAAGTTTTCCTAATGGTAACATGAGGGAGTAATTGGCATATGTAAGGTATCTTATATTTCATTCTGTGATTATGAAAACATGTATTTATCTTCTCAGTATTTGTCAATGTGATCTGTGTTTCTCTGAAACTGTTCTCTAATCCTTGCTCTGTTTCTTTCATTAAGTAAAAAAACATCTGGAATGGCAGCAAGAAAAAGGTGTTCTGAATAATTTTAAATTGTTAGGTATGTTTTTTATATATATATAAAAATATAGACATATATACACATATATACTCTCATCCCAAAGTTAAACATAAAAACAGCACACTACATCATACAGAGATGTGGAACTTTAGAGCAGTGCAAGAATGGAATTTTTAAGTGTTTTGTTTCTCTATTTAGTGTAGCTTTTGGAAGCAGAACAGAAACATCTGAAGCAACTTTCTAGAGATCAGTTGCTGGGATGTATTTCTTTTCTTTAGACTTAATGTATTTCTGCTGTTCCTGGAAATCAGGGGAAACACTTAGCTGTTTACTTAATCGAGCTTTTAACCAGCAGAAGCAAGGAAATTTCACATTCTGCACTCTGCTGTCAGCTTTAAAAACACTATTATAGGGTATCAAATTCACATCTGTGTTTCCATGGCAAATAAGGGCTACCAGTAGTGTAATATTAAAAGGAAAACAATGCCATAATGCCATCAAAACTATTTTGAAAAGAAGCAACTTTTAGTATTGATGTTACTGCAAATAGATTTCCTATTTGCTATTTCTTTAGTCATTGTGTGTGGAAGTAATTCCAGTCATTTGATATAAGAATCCCTAAAATCTTCTGAGCTATCTTTTCCCAGCTAATTTAATGGAAGTCATCTATAGATTATTGACCAGTTCGTCCATCTTGATTCAATGTAACGTATTTGAGAACGTTACTCAGTGCATCNAAAAAAAAAAGGAAAATAATGGAGTCAAAATGCAAGCATGAAGTAGGAAAAAAGGGAATGTGAATGGAAGGGGAATAAAACCTGATTCTTTGAATTTTTTATTAATTTTGACTGAAATTAGAGTTGCATTTACCAAAATTGCATTCAGTTGTCACTTCCTAAATTGCACTTTTCAAATTCTGTCAGTGTCTTGTGGAACAGAAAGTTGAGAAATATTTTGCTGATAAATTTTGGTTTAAACTGTTGGGATACAGTCAGTTTTAGAATAGTATTGCCAAAACATGTGTAACCCTTCATTTAAATTGTTATAATGTCTTGTAAAAATAATATACTTTTTGCTGCTTGCTTACTAAGTTGTTGCTATCTTTCTCAAACAGCAAANCTTAATGTATTTCTGCTGTTCCTGGAAATCAGGGGAAACACTTAGCTGTTTACTTAATCGAGCTTTTAACCAGCAGAAGCAAGGAAATTTCACATTCTGCACTCTGCTGTCAGCTTTAAAAACACTATTATAGGGTATCAAATTCACATCTGTGTTTCCATGGCAAATAAGGGCTACCAGTAGTGTAATATTAAAAGGAAAATAATGCCATAATGCCATCAAAACTATTTTGAAAAGAAGCAACTTTTAGTATTGATGTTACTGCAAATAGATTTCCTATTTGCTATTTCTTTAGTCATTGTGTGTGGAAGTAATTCCAGTCATTTGATATAAGAATCCCTAAAATCTTCTGAGCTATCTTTTCCCGGCTAATTTAATGGAAGTCATCTATAGATTATTGACCAGTTCGTCCATCTTGATTCAATGTAACGTATTTGAGAACGTTACTCAGTGCATCAGCAGCAGCAGCGGCAGCAGCATTGCATGTCTGGGACGTGCACGTGTTTATCACAGTGTGATCTGTCTAATTTGGATCATTTGCCTGTCAGCAGTCTTCCCCACAGGGTTTGCCCTGTGCTCTCTGTGAACGTCTTGGCACAGTTGTAGCTTAACCTGTGTGATAAGTGTGTGCACACTCTTAGCAACCTTCCTAAAGAGATTAAAGAAACTACAGCTCTGTTCAACTGTACCTTGATGTTAAATGATACCAAAAAATGTAGATCATGGGAAACTGTATTCTATTGTGGATTTAGCTGTAGATTTTTGGTGTGTTTCTATTTAGTCTTCTGTTTCTTCTGTGAGAAANTTTTTTTTCTGCTTTGATCTCAAAGTTTAAATGCCATAGTGCTAGGGTTAGAAATACTGTGCAAGAGTCTTTACACAAATCCCATGTTTCATTACATGGAAACACAATATTCTGATTGTAGATTTTGGAAAAGCTTGGCTTTGCTCGTATAAATTCAGGGCCATAACTGCAGAGTCCTCCTTTATTAAGTCTGTTAATAAATATTTATGCATTTTAGTTTCATTCCACAGCACAATGATTTCTTTGCCTTGAATTTCAATAGGGGCTCAGGTAAAAAAAAATCGAAATTATTTCTTTCATATAACATATTGTGGCTTAGAAAGAGGAGAATGGGGATGTTTTGACAATAAAATGTGTGGCATTTCCTGTTGGTTGAAATTTTGGGTTACTTACTAAGGTAATATTTAATGTTATCATTGGCAAGGCAAACTTCTATAGGAAAATATCAGTGTGAATTTTACTAGTGAGATGGGAGTACAGGCCATAAAAATTCTCAGTTTCCCTTTTAAAAACTTAATCCATTTGTCCAACAGGAATGAATACAGAAGGACTAGAGGTTTTGAACTTCCTTCACATCTGGGTATAGCAGTGTATTTTGACTCCAAGCACAATAAAACAATCGTACTTGCTGGTGGTATATGACATAATGACCCAAATATGTTTTTAAAAAATCATTTATTGCTGTACATAAACAGCTAAGTTAGCACAAGGGATGATAAAATAACATTGGTAATTCTTCCTTTAGCTGGGAACCATTGGTGGCCCATTAGGATTCCAGATGTAGCCATGTGTGCTTTTCCATTTGTTTTCCAAAGTCTAGTGCTTGGGCCCTTGGTACCTTGGCTGTGGTTGTCAAGCGTGTTGGCTTTTCAGCTTGAGGTCTTCCTGGAGAAACACACTGGCCTACCTAATAGCTATAAAGCAGCTTATTGTCTTGGGCCTAGTTTGTTGGGACTAGCTGGAGTGAGGGCAGCTTCCTGTCAAAGGTCAAACACCAGCTTGACCGAGTTTTCTATGGTAAACACTTGTAACTGGACCTCAAAATCTAGATGTTAAAATATAAAGAGCAAGATGTTTTAAAACATTATTTAGAAAACAGCAATCTATTACAATTCATATCTATTAAGGCTACGTTGGATTACATTCAGGTATTCTAGTATTAATATGTGGAAAATATTTTCTAATTTCTTTTGCAGTCAATTACTTAAAGGACTTTAAATGGAATAATGAAAGAGAAAAAGATCACTGGAGGAACTAGCTATTATAAGCTCTCTTTACCTAAAAGGTAAAATAACACATTCACCTTTTTTTTTTTTTTTAATAAGTTGGGACTCACAGCTGTCTTCAGCTATAGATAGTCTTGTGATGTTGATTTAAGAAAACACAATTACCACATCAAACTTACAATAGGAAAAGGCATGGTAAGAGTAGAGCTGCTCTTAAATTAAAGTTAGTGTGTTGGTAGTTGTTTATATAGATCGAGGCTGTCAAAATTGTTGACTTGCTTAGTCCAGCTGAGTTTTCTGGGACTATGTATATGAGTAGCTCTCATCTAGAAACAATTGTTTGTCAGTCTTGCCCTTACCTGATTTCAGTGAGACTATTTGAATGAGCATTATTCAGTGTCATTACAGCCTACAGTAATGTGAATGACTCTGGTGAAATAGAAGTTTTGTGGTCCTGTAAAAACTTATATTGTGAAAAATGTTGATTTAAAAAAAAAATTCTGAGTGTTTTATTATATATGTGTGTTTTTGAATAGAACTGAGTCCAAAACAGGACAGCATGAACTTCCTGAACTGTTTGTGAATACATGTGTGTCATATCCTTGTTTTCATAGGTGCATGTATTTTATACAGTCATCTACCAGTATAAAACAAATTGATCTGATTTTTATTTTGAGGTTGAAGAGCATCATAGAACTCTAAGGTACTTTGTATCAGCTGTAATAACTGTGCTTACCTGGCATTAAGCATGTTTTGATTTTCTGAGCTTTAAATCCAAGGATTTTAAATGCCCATGGGGGAATTTCTGAAATGTGAACAGTTTTATATGTAAGCTAGGCTTAAATTTTCCATTGCAATTAAATCAAACCACCTACATCCATAATAAATGTAGGTGTCTAGCCCCACTACTGAGTAGAGTATCACAAAACCAGGATTCATTATTCAGGATACAAAACACAAAATCATTACCAGAGATCAGCTGGATCCATGTGTCTGAGGAAATGCTGGTGGCGACCTATTTATTTCCTGCTTTTGTTATTTTTAAAGCCAAAGAGTGGAAATATTGTGCTTCTGGTGAGAAACTGGTATGAGTAGTCCAGATGAAGTCACGAGGACTAGTTGTGTGCCTAATGCCTTTTGGAGATCAGTTTGAGAGGGTTCAGACCCAAATTAGCCACAGCCTATTCTCTAAATATGAGGCTGTGGGCTAGATGGGATAAGAACCCGCCTGTCCCCTGCTAAAGCTTCTTATGCAGCAAAGACTGCAGAATTTCTGAGGTCACAGCACGAAGGTGGTTGCTGGTGAGTTTTTAGGACCATCACATGCAACAGGAAATGTAATTTTTTGGTGTTTTTTTCTTCTCTTGCTACCAAAGTTATTCTCAGACCAGAAAATAGCCTCACTGACTTTTCAAAAAATATGTGAATTAGTACTTAAAAATGAAAATTTAACTGAAAATGCATGGGCTGGAGGGAACATGGGTGGAGGGAAAAGAGGGTGTAGAGAAAGAGCAGTGAAGTGGAGAGCCCAAGAGGATGAGACTAGCCTCATTTTGTGGCACAGCCATGCTACCAATCAAGAGCAGTAACCAAGTGTTAAGCTCTTTTGAGCAGAACTGGTTGAAGTTCCTGCTTTTATAGCTCACCAGTACCTCTATTTTATTCTCTGAACTCTATATGTTTTAAGTAATTATCAGGTTGTTTAATTCTGTACACATATACCATGTTTATATTCCAAATACTGTGTCAAAAGAGGGTTAACTTTCAAATGGTAAGATTATCAGAAGTTTATGATGTCACTTAGGAGCATAGAGAATTTAAAGTACAGTGAGAAGTACCTACTTTGATATATAATGATAGCAAGGTTTGTGGGCATGTGTGGCTCTTTATTTGTACCATTAGATTCCTGCAGTCAAGTGTATAGTGTGCTTTTGTAAAGTGCATGTTTTTACTTTTATCTGCTTGGAAAATACTAAGAATAAAATTGTAACCAATATGGAAATCTACCTAAAGAAATTCTTCTTCTTATGTAATACTATGAGCTGTGATGCAGTCTGGCTCATTCCACAGCTGAATGATTTAAATAGTTCCTTTGGTCACTTCTGCTCTAGCATTATGTTGCTAGACACTTTTAGAAGAGAACATTTTCTTTGCCTTATAAAAGACTGGAAATTGGTTAAATCCCAAGCCTTTGGCTTTGTAAATTAGAAGTCACATAGCTATCGGTAGAATGTTATTTGAGAAGCCGTTGAGACTGCTGGGTCAGCAGATGTCTTTGAGGGTAATTCCAAGCAAGTCCTTGTCAAGGTAGGCTAATGGCATCAGCCTGGTTAATGGCTTCTGCTCTCTCTATTACATGCATTGTAATATCCAGTGGCCAGTCTACAGATACAAGTGTCACATTTTGAACTGCTTCTCATAGGATACAAAGACATTAAATCACTTAGGAAATCCAAGGTTAAGGAAAGCATTTGTTTTCTTTTTTTGGCATTTGCACTCCTTCACCATCAAAGATAAACACAACAAGCCGGCAGTACTTTGAGGATTCACATCACCCTTGACCTGTTCTGGGCTTAGTTGGAGCCAGCTGCTGTACAGCTGGGCAGTGGCTTGCAGTGTGTGTAAGGACTCTTGCATACTGTCACTGCTGATAGCATACTGAGATACTGACTGCAGTGTTAAGATTTTTCATAAATTAGCCCAAGATTATACCCCTTCTTGAATTGTTTTCTGTAGATGTTAGAGATTCAGAACAGGTCTTTCGAACTCTGACTGCTGAGGAGTTTTAAAGAGCTCACCTCTTCTCTGGATCGTATTACAAAAATAGGGTTACAAAAATAAGCTTTGGAAACACTGTAGTGCTGGACACTGTTCCAGATATGTTGTGAAGAGGAGGGAACTCCATAGTGTGAATAACAAAATGACAGAGAAATCAAATATTTGATTCTGTTCATTGTTATAGATTGTCCTCTATTTTTATCATGTCTGTCTTCAGTATAGCACAAGCAAGAAGTTTGCAATGCATACAAAATATTAACCAATAGAACTCATATATTGCTGAATCTTGTAGTCACTGTTTGAAAATTTGTCATTTGAAATTTCAGAGTACATATTGTAAGACTAATTGCATTCTGACTGCAGGGGCATTTTGGTGGTGGATGAGCTCATCTTTAATTTTGTGTGTTAGTATGTGAAAGCATAATTTAATTAAGAGGAAAACATAATTGATCTTGAAATGGAAAACACCATGCAAACAGAGCAAAACAAAATGTCAACTGAATGTTGTCGGGGATTAAAATAGTGGTTCCTGTATCTCTGACTTGTTTTCTCTGTTAGGCATTTGAGTATTTTAGAGACGGAGGAAACAGAAGCATTCTGTGGAACTAAGTAGTGACTCCTACATGAAATAGGGAAATAGGAATTTGTATTCTTGAGATAAAATATGTAATGCAGGTTTTAAAGAACTAACATTTTGCTTTATTAGATGTTTTGAGGAGAAACAATAGCTTAAGCATTTTTAAATGTTTTGGGGTTTGGTAAGGATGTTCTTGTTACATAAATCATGTAAGCCACAGTTAAAAGATGAAGGATCTAGCCATTGTCTGTAAATGAGGAATCTGCATGGGATTCTCTACCCCGTGATAGCCATTGAAGAGAAATTGTCAATTTTGTCATGTTTCAGAAGCGGTAGTTAGTTTAATATTACACCAGTCCTTATGGTTATATTATAGGACTGTCTCAGTGAATATTTAAGACTCTATATTCCCTTGGAAGATACTGAATTAACATAGTGGAATTTTGTATTGTATATTACTTACAATGTAGAATGATCATGCTGAAGACTTCTCTGTATTCCTATCAGATCCAAAACTGGCTAGATTTCTTCTCAGGAAGTGAAACACCCTGGATTCATGCCCTNAAAAAAAAAGAGAACTAGGTTTCTCAAGTTTTCCATTAAAAAAAAGTGACTGAGGTTGAGCACTACAAACACCTACTTTTTACTGGCATCTAATAGGCACCCACAGATAAGTTTTCACAAGATCCTTGTCTTGTGGATCACAAGATACTTGTCTGTGTGCATCAAGTATATTGTAGATTTGCAAATTGGATTGAACCCTTTGTGTGGCTTAAGTTTTGAAACCTGGAAAGGCTAAAACAGGAATTAATTTAGCTGTGAAAGGCAGACGCTGATGGGCACAGAAAGAGCGTTTGGAACATTAAGCTTAAAGATTTGCCTTCAGGGTTAGCTGTCTCCTGAATAGAGCTCCTTGGAAATGTGTGCATCAGGTTATCTCATATCTTATTTTAGAAGCTTGTAATCCTCTGCTAATTGTTTTATATTTTTCATGGAAATAAATATGTTAAATTAAATCAACATTATTGAATTTAAATGCCAGTGAAAGATTTCTGTCACTTATATTCAGACTAAGCCAAACTCAGTCTTCTTAATGACAAGGTGACCTATTTTGATCCTCTCCATCTGCATCCTCATTTTAATGGAACATTTGTGATACATTTCTATGAAGTGAAGTGCCAGAGGGAAACTGTGTATTAACACATAATTGATAATTGTCATTAGTTATGACAGCATTTGGTGTCATTCAAGGATCCAGAGTGTGTTTAAGCATAAGATGTTACATAAAATGGTAGGTAATGTGAAAGTTTACATCAAGTGCTGGTGCTGAAGAATGACTTTTAGGTGCCCAAAGATTTCTTTGGGCCTACCCTTTATTTTCTAGCAAAACCAAACTGCTAAAGTTTGATGGGTTTGGACTGCATTCAGACTGAGAAGCAGCTAGAAAAATTCTTCTGAGGGGTGCCTGAAAGTGCGTGGGGAAAACCTCTGAAGCTGCCTAAGTTAATAGACCTCATTTTTAGGTGATTTTCTTCCCATCCTTCTCTAAGGGGCAAGGCTGGAGCTCGCTGTATTTCAGCTGGTAGTTAGCGTGTGAAGTTATCTCTGATGTTACTTTTACCTACCTACGTTAAGTATAAAGGATCTTGAGATCAGCAGATAGATTGGAATTGTTTTGTCCTTCCATTTCTTTCTCTTTCAATTCTTCTCTTATGGGACCCTTAATTCAAAACAATGGGGACTTCACTTGCTTCCACTTGGTTTCTTCAGCAATGCTGCTGGGGGGTCTTTGACTGACCAAAGCGCCTTTATTGGCTTCTATTGTATGATTATTTAAACAGTGTCAGTATGGAAATTGCTCCTTGGCAAAGAATATGCAAAAGGGATTTCAGATTCAAGTCTGCCTGTTTTGTGTTAGGTATGCAGAAAGACTTGCATATAGCCCACCCTTTTTTAAAATTAATGAACACTCACTTTACTACTATTCCTTCTTGAGTTTGTCCAATCTTTTTGACAAAAAAAGAATTAGCACAGTGTTATTTTCAAAGGGTTGTTTCTGTGGCATATGCTCAGTAATTTTCACAATTTTAGAGTATATATATGCATGCTTTGTTTTGGCAAAGGTTTAATTCCTGTGTATCTCAACTGAGAAAATAGGAAACCAAAAGAAGAGTATGGAGTCCTGGGTAAAGTAAAGTTGTTCTTGAAGTGCCTGTTTGCAATTAATCTATGATAATTCACTCTCTAAATGAAATTATTTCTCTAATAATACACTGAACTGAGTTCAGTGTTTACTTGGAGCTGACTTTAAATTACCTGAATCATCTTCTTTTAAGACTCCTAGTTGTCTTGAAAGAAATATTCAGAAAGAATGAGCACATGGATTTACAATAATTTTCAAAGATTGTGTTATTGTTTATTAAAATATTTTTGTCTTACAGTTGAAGATTCAGTCTAGCAATGTACAGTAATTGCTACTGACTGAGAAATTGCAGTCTGTGTCTGAGGGAGAGCCAATTTTGTTGTTGAATTTCCAGAGCAGAAATTCTATGAAGCTGTTCACAGAATACACAGGGTTTTCCTTCATTTTTTAGACATTCTAATTGGCTGGAGATTCACTTTTATACTTCCATGGACTTGTACATTGTTTGATGTCCAACAGGCAGATCAAATAATACCATAGTAATTACATTATTAACATAATTGATTCATGTTTTTTGGTAATAAAGGCATCTAATAACCTAGATAAAAGCAACTAATAAAACCATAGTGTATTTTGGATTTAAGAGGGGATCAAGCACTAATTGAGTGAACTCCATTTTCATTAATCAAATGTCTACTATGCTTTCTTAAACAAGTTTTTAACCTTTGAAAAATTAAATTTAGTGTCTTTGTATCTTGTGCTGCTATTGGTATGAGGAGACCTTAAAAGAAAGTTTCCTCTTTCAAGAACGTAAGCAATTTTCTATCTGCTAATATAGACCATAGAAGTCCAGGGAGTGGGCTGGGCTATTAAGCCAAGTTGCTTTATCACTGACTCCAAGTTTATAAAGTTGTTTTTCAGTGGATTTACGTGAAAACATAGTTGGAGTGACTAAAGGTGACATATCATTTGTTTGGCATTAGATATTCTGGTTTATTGTGATAAAATTTTGTGTAATTGTGCGTGAGAAGAATGAATAAATGGGCATTTAGAAGGTTTATAGGTAAGTTTTTAGAAGGTTACATTTCCGGCTTATTTTTATACAGTGGAATTTTTGATGCTACAGTAAATTAAGAAGTTGGATGCTTTTCCTATGATATCCTATTTCACTAATACAGAATAACCTTGAGCCACAGCANCACACTGCTTTTAGGTTGGTCTGAAATTTTAAACAATAAAGGCATGCTTTATCTTTTATAGACTATTTCTGATGCTGTGCATTTTTTTCTTTTTGCACAGTGATGCTGTTCAGCACTACTGCTGCAAGGCAACCTCGAACTGAAGCTAGCCTGTACCTGCTTCTCTCAGGCAGAAGATATGGAACCAGGTCCGGATTGAGGAAAGATTTAAATCCTACAATGTGAACCAGATTTCTAAAGTCTCCCATTAAAAAAAAAAAAAAAAAAAA
>VXBC01001383.1:391503-417345 GCA_013399945.1 Ploceus nigricollis | reverse complement strand
TTTAATTCCTGTGTATCTCAACTGAGAAAATAGGAAACCAAAAGAAGAGTATGGAGTCCTGGGTAAAGTAAAGTTGTTCTTGAAGTGCCTGTTTGCAATTAATCTATGATAATTCACTCTCTAAATGAAATTATTTCTCTAATAATACACTGAACTGAGTTCAGTGTTTACTTGGAGCTGACTTTAAATTACCTGAATCATCTTCTTTTAAGACTCCTAGTTGTCTTGAAAGAAATATTCAGAAAGAATGAGCACATGGATTTACAATAATTTTCAAAGATTGTGTTATTGTTTATTAAAATATTTTTGTCTTACAGTTGAAGATTCAGTCTAGCAATGTACAGTAATTGCTACTGACTGAGAAATTGCAGTCTGTGTCTGAGGGAGAGCCAATTTTGTTGTTGAATTTCCAGAGCAGAAATTCTATGAAGCTGTTCACAGAATACACAGGGTTTTCCTTCATTTTTTAGGCATTCTAATTGGCTGGAGATTCACTTTTATACTTCCATGGACTTGTACATTGTTTGATGTCCAACAGGCAGATCAAATAATACCATAGTAATTACATTATTAACATAATTGATTCATGTTTTTTGGTAATAAAGGCATCTAATAACCTAGATAAAAGCAACTAATAAAACCATAGTGTATTTTGGATTTAAGAGGGGATCAAGCACTAATTGAGTGAACTCCATTTTCATTAATCAAATGTCTACTATGCTTTCTTAAACAAGTTTTTAACCTTTGAAAAATTAAATTTAGTGTCTTTGTATCTTGTGCTGCTATTGGTATGAGGAGACCTTAAAAGAAAGTTTCCTCTTTCAAGAACGTAAGCAATTTTCTATCTGCTAATATAGACCATAGAAGTCCAGGGAGTGGGCTGGGCTATTAAGCCAAGTTGCTTTATCACTGACTCCAAGTTTATAAACTTGTTTTTCAGTGGATTTACGTGAAAACATAGTTGGAGTGACTAAAGGTGACATATCATTTGTTTGGCATTAGATATTCTGGTTTATTGTGATAAAATTTTGTGTAATTGTGCGTGAGAAGAATGAATAAATGGGCATTTAGAAGGTTTATAGGTAAGTTTTTAGAAGGTTACATTTCCGGCTTATTTTTATACAGTGGAATTTTTGATGCTACAGTAAATTAAGAAGTTGGATGCTTTTCCTATGATATCCTATTTCACTAATACAGAATAACCTTGAGCCACAGCAGGGCAATAATTACCAAACTTAAATCAGAGACACACTCAGCCAAACAGCTGTTTTCAGTTTGTTAGGAGATCCATTTGATTTACTCTCTTGGTCAACGTTCATTAGTTTATAAGACAAAATTTCACTGGAGATTTTAACCCTGAATTCCCAATCTTGTTTGTTGCCTGCTGTAAAATTGCATGGTTTAAATGTCATGGCCAGTCAACATGTGGGGGAGCTACTGTTGTGTTTTACATAGATCCCAGTTTTCTTGACCAGCGGTTTCAAATACTAAAGGGTGCAGGTAGAATTCAGCCCCATATTTCCAGATGACCTTTCTGGTCTGTGGGAAAAAAGGGGGAAAAGTATTGTGTAAGGTCACTGTCCTGCACTTTCGTGATCCACATGGTGGATTACATAATTGTGAATATTTGGCAGACAAATTATTTGTTACACAAATTGTCATGGTTTTGTACATTTTACAAGGTCATCACATCTCTGCTATCTCACCCTGAATTTTTATATATTTCCGAGGTTCTGTTGTTGTGAAGTTTGAAAGCTAATGCTGGCCCCTGTCTGGCAGTGAACTCAACTGGTCTTAACCACGTCTCTATTTCAACAACTGTCATTGTTTTTTACAGGGCTACTATAACAGTAACATCAGTGATAATATGGTGATTGTCAAAAGCTATCTTAATGGCATTAGAGGTTAATTAAAGGAGAATGTTGGAGTTTTTTTCCTGTATTGCAGAAGTTTTCTTATAGTTGTGCAAGTATTGCTGGCTCTCTGGATTTTTTTTTTCTCTTACATATGATGAATATATTTGTAAATTCTGAAAAATGACTGAATTTGTACATGAAAGTGAAAGGTCTGGTAAAATAAAGAAATTTCTGATATAATTATTTGCAGCATCAGTTCTCTTATTGCAGGGTGTTTTCATTTGTGGTAGTCCAAAAAACACGCATGGAAAAAGGAAATTGTTAAATATATCTCATATCTTTAGAAGTAATTTAAAACTTATCTTTGTATTAAATTGTTTATTTCTTTTTAATCTTCACTAATAGCGTTTCTTGCCCTTTCTGTTTATGATTCTCTATTTAGAAAAGATAGTCCTATATCTCATTACTCTAGTTCCTCATTGAGCACACTCAGCAATTTTGTATTTGTCCCTTACTGTCCTGCAAGTCAACACCTCTAAAAAAAGGGCACTACAAAAGCTTCACTTTTTGTGGTGAATACTTATCACTTGTGGTAACAAAAAAAATACTATAGTTTTTTACATGGCCTTTTTTGTCATTAAATCACTTTGCAATAAATAATTAGTATTATCATGCTCTTAACAAGCAGAATTTTAATCTCACCTCCTACACATCACATAAAAATATTAGTTTGGGTGCTCAAGGTTATCAAGGTAGCTGCATCATAACTTCAATCAATGTAAGTTAGTTCTATAGGAAATGTGAATGTGTTCTGATTGTACAACAGCCAGTTCATTCACTTCTGCGTGTCAGCGAGTGTTTCTGGGTTTTCACTTGGTAGAAAAAGCACCACCCTGTTATCCCAACAAGAGGAGAAACAGTTTGGAGCAGAATTAAAAAGTCCAGAATGAGTAAAGGCAGGCAGGTAGCTATCTCAGTGAAGAGAGATCTACAGAGTGACTCTCTTGGAGCCAGGCTTTCACCAAGCATGTGCTCACTTCCATTACACTGGCTGTCAGGCTCTGAGTGATCCTGTTTCACTTCTCATAACCATTGCATATGTTGTGCCCTGCTTTTCCTGTGAAGCTATTGAAAGGCTGAAAGAAAAAGGCTGAAAGGCTTGCTCTAAAAATATTATAAATAGATTTGCTGGGCTATCTTTTTGCTTTTGAGGAAGGTAAATGATCTCTAGAGCCTGGAAATTATTCTTTCTGAAGGATTAAGTTTCTAGAAAAGCATCTCTGTAGAGTGCTCATTCTTTAGAAAGGCTTTTGTGCAAAGTCTTCATCCTATGTTATACTGTTGTATGTTGTTGATGCTGTTGCTCATAAGTTACAACTGAATACTCAAAAGAGAAATTAAGTGTGTAGTTAAAACTTTATGGCACCCAATATCACCATTGTGATAAATCCATGTATATATCAAATGATAAAAACAACATATCATTCACTGAAGTTGCTCAGTGTATTTATGGATATCCTGACAATGCTGTCCAAGACCGCTTCCTGTTAATTTGTTGTGAAGACCAGTTCATTCAAACATAACTAAAGCAAAAATTGTATATTGATGTTCAAGCAAAAGAGGAATAAAGATAAGCTACTGTAAATGGCTATTTCTTATCTTTATTTATGCATTCAACTCTGATAAAATTGGCCTTTTAACTAGAGTCAAAGCAAATAGGCTGTTGATCCATTGGCTCCGAAATCCCGTCATCCTTCTGAAGAATGTAAAATAGCTTTCAATAGATGAAGTCTTGAGCTGGTTAGTGAAAAGAGCATTTGCTCTTCTCTGGAAGATAAGAACTCTGAGAACTTTTTTCCAGAGAACACTCTGGAACTTTTTTTTGCACACAAACAGAAAGGTGTGATATAGGGACACCTTTCTTTCTACTACTTTTTTACAATTGTATATCAGGCAAGGTTGGGAGATCTTTTTAGTGTTTTTGTTTTTTTCAATTACACGATGAACTGCAGAAAATAGCTCTGATTTTGATCTAGGTCCCTAACTCTAATTCCTTAGATCTGTAAAAGAACCTTAGGTGAAAAGAGAGTGTGATCTTCCTCTGGTGGTTATTCTTAGTCTCCCCTGAAGCCCTAGACCATTTAATATCCCTCTGCTAACTTCTGCATTCCAAGAGGAAGCCTAAACTTCATGAGTTTTTAAATCTTGTGCTCTGAAATCCCTTTCAATTCTTTCTGCCTGCAGTTTATCACTCTGCAGTTGTCTCAGCCAGGATCTGAGGGTTCTTTCTTAGTTTCCCATATGGGGTCTTTCATTGTGCAAACAACCTCCAAAACAAACAAACAAGTAAATTTTGTCCTGTTTTTTCTTAGTTGATACCTGTGTTTTAGAGTTTCTGTCTTTGCCTAGAGCCAGGAAGGAAAAAAGTACACTTTGAAACCCAGAGGGCTAAAGAGGAAATTTTTATGAAAATGGACTGTGCTTTTGGTAATTGTTTTTTCATTAAAAGTTGTAATACTTTTTGTCAGATACTTAAAAGACTCAAAGAAATCTCCTTTTCATGTAGATGTGAGCACACTCTGCTGATGCTAGAGAATAAAAAATTGCTCAGAGTTTCACTGACATTACCAACAGGAAGAAAGAGTTGCACATTATTTTTGTACTTTTTGAATCATAGAGTGATATTCTTGCATACTTTCATCCCTGGCAGAAAAACCTATACATATTTAGCCAACACACTGCATAGTCTCACTTCATGAGATGTGAGGCAGGTGCAGACTTCGCCGCTTGTTCACCTTACTTAAGGTGATAGATCAAACAAATGCTGTCTGGAGCGTACTAAGTAAAAACAAAATCAAAAATTCAATGTGGAAAACTCAGAGAGTGAGCTTCTTTGTGGGACCATCCACAGTGGTGAGTGAGCATTCTTTTGGCTCTTAGTCCTAGAGCAGAAAAAGAGAAGACAAACATTTCTGTTGTCACAGCTGAGCCCACTGATAGGAAGTTATTTGGTTAGTGGAAATGTAATTTGTCTTTGTTTCTTAGTGACAACTCCATGCTAGACCTGCTTTATGATCCTCAGGAGCTATGTAATGTTGTGTTCAAGTGATTTATTTCCTAACTTAAGCATGGTTAAATTTGTCTCTGCAACAATGATACTTATATTTTGTGAAAATTACCAGCTAAGATAAGGCAATATTCAAAACTAAACTTAGGAAGCTTTTGAAGGAGATTGGAGAGGAAGACTAGAAAACACCAGAGTATCCTTATTTAAACTTCTTAATGATGCTCATGTAAAGATGGTAATTCCTTGGTACATTGTTAAATAGTTAGAGAATATACAGGAAAATGACAAAATTAGTCTATGTATTAATTTGCAAGTCCCCTGAAAAGGTACTGAACTAAGATGATGACTCCATTTCAGTGAGGGAACTCTGTTCTTCTGAATAGTAAATGCTGAGAAATACTCCCTGACTTTCTACTTGACTGTTATGAATTTTCAGTCATTGATATTGTAGAAGTTTGGTTAATTGGCTGTTATGATTATGGGGAGAGAAAGAGAGAAAGACTTTGGATGCTTTTTTTTTCGATTTTTTCATTCATGCTGCTTATTCCACCTTTCCTGGCTGATAGGAATTTCTTTGTATAATTTTACTTGCCATCTTTGTATTTGTTTCATAATACAAAGATGGCAAATGCAATAATAATCAAAGGTAGGTGCTCTCCTGCACGTCACTTACAGCAGCATACAAAAATGTACACTTCACCGAAGAGACTGTGAGCCCGTCAATCCCCTGTGCATTTGACAGGAGCCATGGAGCCTCTTCCATGCAAAAAATCAGGAGTGGGGTGCGAAGAAGGCTACAACAGAAGAATAAATACAGATGTCTGATAAGGAGGGAAGAATTAAACTTCACATGAATGATGTTCTAATGATGATTGCTGATCCCTTTACTTCAGTGTGCCCCATGCCTTATGAACTAAATGATGGTATTCAGAGGAGTCTCTGGCTTAAGAGTCAATTATATCAAATCCAGAGTAATAGCACTTGGAATGAACAAAAGATACTCAAAAGGCAGTGCAAGAAATATTTAGATTCCACTGGCTAGAAACCACGATAAACTTCTTAGGGATCCCCATTAAGTCCCATCTGGAAAAAGTCTGCAATGAAGATGCAAAACCATTGAATAAAATAAAATAAGTTACCATTATCATAATTTGAATAGTACAAATTAAAAAAAAAAAAGGCAACAAAATTATTTTCTAAGTGGTAAGAATTTCATTAGCTAATTGAATTAAAATAATTGCCTAATTAAAATATATAACCATATTTTGGAAAATTCTGATACTTACTGCAGAATTACAGGCTATTGGGGAAAAAAAAATGACCCAAACAAACCCAAAATTGTAATTTACACATTGGTGGAACTTTATGTGCTTGTGTACTTTTGAGTCCTTTACAGGAAGTGTAAAATTCAATTGACCCTATTCAGAAGCAATCTCCTAAATCACTTACCTGTTTACGAAAGCTTTAAAAATTTCAGAATTATTTTAAAGTAAAATTAGTGATGTTGAGGTTTCTTCACTTTAAATAGTTCTGTCTACTCGAGAATGCAAAATTCTCTGCTTTTTCCTCCACTATGGTAAAAATGTGTATGAATGTTGAATGTTGTAAGAATAAACCTGCTACTGAGAGCTGGAGCATAAGTGAGGGTGAAGCTTTCCTTATATGTGAAAATTTTGCACCGTAACTAAAACAGAAGGAAACTAATAGCTTTTTATTGACTTAGCATATATTTTAGCAGTTTTAACAGAAGAACAAAATAAGTTTTATGGTTGGTGGGAGAATTCCAGGTAATGGAACGTAAAGAGGGTAAACACTTCTAGTCAGCAGGTAGCTTTGTTTTTAAAATCTTGTCACAGAACTGTCTCTAAGAATGGGAAATTTCTGTGAATTCATTTTGTAAGTTTGTACTACTAAACTTGGAGTGCTTATATTCATGGCTGTAACTTTATCATTGTCATGAGAACTTTTATGTAGGGAATGTTTCCTAGATAACTACCTGACAGAATCCAACAAAAATATGATAATATGTCAGAATTTTTTGCTTAGCTGTAAGTGAATGTTGGGAAAACTTAGGGTCACTGTTTTTTTTATCTTCATGTTAAACACAGTGCAGCTATAATTGATTTTAAATAAAAGAAGATAGTTTGGGAGAAGCATAATTTCTTCCTCAAATGCCCATATTTAATTATGCCATGATTTCAATAAGATCTACTAGATAAGTATTGTTAGGAGTTGCTTTTAGTAAGTCAAAATTCTTTGCTTCTAGGACTCCTACTGGTGTAAGAAACACTTTAGTTTTCTCTGTAGTACTCAACTAGAATTTATTTTTGTAGATGAGCAGTTTTCTTATATTTTTTTCACAAATGATCTACAAATGTAATAGATTATCGGCTTTAATTAAATAAAATGTCAGTGGTATTTCCATTTGATAAGTCTTGTACAAAGTCCATGAATCATTGGTTACAAGTTGAAATGATATATTTATACACATTTGTAAAAGCCTGTGTGCATATATAGCACACAATGTGGATAGAATAGTGAATAAAGGCATCGATGACCTCAAGAAATGTTTGATTTAACAAATGTATATCTTTAAATTGGAAATCTAATTATTTGCCTTAGATTTGCACTGCTCAGGAACTTAATGCAAGACTATGTTAAATAAACTTATTATTTCCGTTTTTCATTTAACCCATGGGTTATGGTATGACCAATCTGTTTTATATCCTCAATCAACAGATGATTGTATTTGGTAATAATTTATCAAGAATAAAAATCTGTTTTTGAAACTAATCACCTCATGTTAGGTCTGCCCTTTTTCAGAACCACCATCTGATATTCATTTTGTCTGCAAGACAAACATACTGATGAAAATGCATCTACCACAGGATATAGCTAGTGGAATGAAGCAGTTCTACTCTCTGTATATATTTAGAATATTTTGTTTTCTCAACAGATGGACCAAATTTTAGTATTAAAGGGAAAAAAAATCAATTTTACATAGAATATAAACAATTTTGAGTCCATTTTGCATTTCTGATTAGTTTCTAGCAAAACATCCCATGGAATTTGAGGGTCAACTTGGGCCATATCAGGGAGAAAAGATTTAAAAGGTTGCTTTAACTGCTTTCTGTGTTTGCCATGAGAAGGCTGTATCTGGAGGTCTGAGAGTTCTGAGCAAGTCTTTGAATTTGGCCTACTGAATTTAAATGCCAGGGTTTTCTTTTGGATGTTCTCTGCAGTCTCTGAAGTGGCTGTTTTTTGAACAGATTGAAAGCACAGATGAATTCATGCCCTGTGACTTCTGCCCCCCTCTGCTCAGACTTCTGGCCATTGCCTGACATGATGTATTCTTTTTTTATGCTGTCTGCTGAGTCTTTTAATTATTTTTGTGACTTTCCTAATCAAAGCTTCCCATAACACTAAAATATAGGCTTGATCAAGACAGCATGAAAGCCCAATGCATGGTGTGCTTGGAATATGAAGCACAGATTTTTACTCCTAATACAGTAGTTCTGTGACGTTAACTTCTGTCCCAGGAGGTCTGAACTGGGAATACCAAGCTCATTTTAATTTGCAGTGCCAGCTAGATTTAGACTTTTTGACCCTACTGAAGATCTACTCAGGTTTTTATAGTGCAAAAAACTTATTAAATTTTAAAGTGAATCTCAAAAGTGGCAATAAACTTCTACAAAGTAATGAAATTATTTTTTTATTTTTAATTTTTAAGAACTGCACGTACTGCAGCTGGAATTCTTCCAGTGTTCTTTCTTCCCCAACTGCTTTATTAAAATAAATCCAAACACTTTCCCAAGGAATTTATAAGTTGTTAGCAAAATTAGGAAGTTAGGAATTTTATGATGTCAAGTTTGTGTGACAGAGTATTTTTTTATACTACTTTTTAGCAGGCAGCTATCAATGTGATTTGAGATCACAACAATAACCAGTATTTACAATTCCAAGTAATGTGTTCTGGAGTCAATATTTTACCTACAGATGAACTGTTCTTATTCTACACATTCATTTTATTTTTGGGAAGTGTTTTTTTTTACAGGCTTCATGCCAGGGGGCTTTTCATTCCACTATAACTCTCACCCTTCCTCCACACTAATTTTGCTGGTGTCTTGGCCACCATGACAACAGGGATTTTATCTGACAAAAATTTAAAAAGCTTTGGAAAACAAAGAGGCTAAAAAATGAAATACAGCTGTTTGCACACAAATATAAACCAGAAGGCCTCAAATCCTTTCTACTGATTGGCTGGATTACTTGAAATGTGGCTCATTGTTTTATAATAATCAGCAGTTATTTTTCCCTATTAAAATGTAGACTGGCAAAGTATTGGAAACAGCTTTCCCAATCCATTTCTATGAGGAACTGGGAATATAAAACATCCCTGTAACTTTTACTGCTTATATGTTAAGGGACCCACCAAAACAAAACTGCCTAGGTTCAAAATCCATTTCTTATATACATGCATATTAAAAATGGTTTTATGTACTATTTTTCAATACTGAGGAGTCTTTTCCAAAGTAGCATTCATCATTATTGGTGGTGCTGTGAGTAGGCAAATGTGGCATCTGCCATAAGTTCAGTTGTAGCTCTCTTACATCTATAGGTGTGTTGATCCTATTTTATTGAGAAAGGAAATGTTGGCCAGGATTCTGGAGTTACACCCAAGCTTTAAAGAAAAATGATGGGAGATTAATTTCCAGTTGGATGCCAACCAAAGACAGGCAGAGATTTACAGCTCCTTCATTTATCACATCACGTCACAGCAGGCTCAAGTCTACTGCTGAAGTTCAGATGCCCAGTATGGTTTTATTTTTAACTGTGTAACAGAAATTCACCTATACGTACACATAATGAAATAAAATGCTTAAGGTGTTGTTTTCATGGTAATTTCAAATAATATTACTGTAGTATCAGGGTATCCAGAGAAATGGAATAAGGCTACAGTATAAAACAAAGCACAAATTCTGACCCAACGTGTAGTTAGCAATGTGGGAATCTGCATCCACCTGCTCCCTAGCAAGAAGAAAGAGTCTTAGTTTTAAGTAAATACTCAGCTACAAATACAGAATTATACAAATTATTGAGAAAAGGCAGATGATTTTATTTTAACTGCTGAGGTCCCTTGGGTGTGAGTCTAAGCAAGGAGCTCCTGTCATTCTCATTTTTTGGATATTCTCCATACTGGAAATCAGTGAAAGGCTGGCAGCTTGAGTAGTAGTGTCTTTATCAATATAAGTGAATTGAATTGTTTCTCTTCATTTTTGCAATATTTTTCTTTTAGAATGCACTTCAATCTTGACTTGAAAAGTTAGTTAACATTAACTTTTTTAAAATACAGTGTTCTTCCATTTTTTTTTTTAATTTGTCCTCCTTTCTTGTACAGCAGGAGTCTTTTAATTTGTGCAAGTGTGTTCATACTCACACCTAAAGCACTGAGGTGGTAACTCTGAGAAAGAAGTTATTACTTACATCTCTTTCAAAATGTAAATACTTGAGTACTGTGGAGAAGTCCAGCTCTTCAGCATGTCAGGAGCTTGACAAAGCTGCCTGGGCTATGAAACTAGGGCATTGTCTGATGCTGTTAACTTATGAGTGTGAGAGTCAGTACTCAAGGACTTGAAAAATTATCTTCATTCTAACAATCTACCTCTTTGTGGACGGATTAAGTTAAAATCCTAGTAATACCTTTTTAATGATCCTTCTGTTTTACCTTGATGCAGTGAGTTTTGGATAATATGCTATCTGTTTTGATATATTTTATCATCTAACTGTTCTTAAAGCATCATGAGCAAATAAATATTTGATTGCCTTATGCACATTTCTATTCTATACACATAGGATAATAAAAAATGGAGACTTGCTTGTGAGGTGTGCTTGAGAAAGTCCTATCTGCTATGCTGTCATTAGAATTTGCTAGGAAATTTTTTAATAGAACTGAGAAGAGTAGGATACATATAGACCTTTTGAAATATGTCCTCACCACCACCTTTTTAGTTTCAGTATAATAATTTCTGTGGGGATACCTTGTGTTTCTCTATTGCTTCTTTGCTTCAGACATGGTAGAAAAAAATTGGACATCGAGAAAAGGTAAGGAGAAAAACTAAAAACTCGTTGCTGTCAAAATTTTTCTTCCAAAAATATTTTATTTTGGAATATATCCAAAATATTCCAAAAATATTTTCTTTCTTTCTGAAAGAAAATATTCTGATTTAGAAAATGTTCTGCATAAAAGTCAGTTTTCTTGCTCTTGTACATTGGTTCTTAATATCCTTTAATTCCTAAGAAGTTTCTCAGATAAATGTTTACTTCAACAACATCAGATTAAAAGAGAGTCCTTCTCTTTTCTAGATTTTTATTTTGGAGGTCATATTTGTAGTTAGTCCACGGTATTTGAGCTGTTGCTAAAGAATTAACAGTTCGGTTTTGTTGAATGAGAAAAAAAAAGGTGGAAAAGCAACCATTGTTTCTCCTTGCCTTCCAAGTTTCTCACAGGGAGAGCAGAGTCCTGAGAAATTTTATATGTAAAATTATTTTGCTTTAGTCAGACTTCTTTGGGGAAGAATGTTCCTACAGCAGCAGAACTGTATTCATTTGTAGGTATCACAAGAACTTAAAGTATATATTTAAAAAAGTATATACATGTGGTAGATTTGTATATATGTTTGTATGATTCTTGCTGATTTCAAATGCACTCAGTTTTAAAAAATAGAAAATAAAACCAAAACATCAAGAATGAATGGTTTTGGTGGTTCTGTTTGCTTTAATTCTATTGCTCTTTATCCGGCTCTCTTGATGAGGTTCATATAATTTTACATTCAGTGGCCAATTCTACATTTTGAAGTTTTCACACATGGTTTGAGTTTCTAGAGGTTTTCTTAATTTTATCCATGCATAAATTCAGTGTCTAGTCTAAGCTAGTTATCTAAGCTTCCTGTATTAAAGTGCACAGTGAGAGGCATCTTGTCCAAAACTGTCCTAAGATTGGTATCTAAAGTGGGGGCAAATGTTCTCCTATGAAACTTTTATCCGTCCTGATTTAGTGAGAAATTGTTTCCTTAGACTAGTTGCTTGACTTTTTGCCTAAGGTGGTAGATGAGATAAATGCCCCCCCATGTGATAAAGAACATAGTTTTAAGGCTTCCTCAGTGCAAGGAAACTAGGCTAGTGATTTTGGAGTGTCTTACACATTTAAGTAGCCCCATTGGCCTTGATAAGCTTCTCATCTCAAAGATAAGCACAGGAATAAATCCATGCAAGATGGACCCAAACCAGTAAGTTGACTTCTGTTTACTACAGAGCAGTTTTGGAGCACTTTGCTGTGTACTCATTCAGTTCTTGATATATCAGACTCTTGGGAGAAGCAAATTTAAGTGTGGTGTATTCCTTGGTACTGCTCCATGGGTTTCTTAAAACCACTGTACAGAATGAGGAGCTTAGTGATCCTCAATTTTAATTCTAGCTCAGAGTCCAAAAGCTCAATGTTAAGAACATTTTATTACTGCTTTACAGTATAGCCTTCTGTCAATAGTTTGGCCTGCAAATCAAACAAGTATGTCTTCCGAGGGCTAAGCATGGGTACAAAGGCAGTTGCCATGATTCAGCTGATGCATGTTAACTAGTTGAACTGAGATAACTGGATTCTGTGGCTGTGCCCTTTTTATTTCTCTAGGAAAGTCATAGAGCGTCTCTGGTTCTGCCTTGCTTAGAGCCAAAAGAAATAGTGGTAGAGACTGAGACAGACTAGAAATCATAATCTTGGCAGTGCGCTGAAGTTCATTTATTTAAGCACAAGCATACTATGTCACAGTTGCTCCCAACATAATTTGAGGCAGATGCCCTCAGTCTGCCCTTCACCAAACTGAGTTTACAGTTCCTATCACTATTTCCAGCTGTAGGAGACGCAAAAAGTCTGAAAGCTTCAGTATTCCCCCTTTTCATAGAAATGTAGGTGAAAACCTCACTTATCTCTGGGAAACCATGTATTTAGCCTGTATTTGCTATGTATTAACTGCAGCTTGTGAGAAACTATACATCCTGTTACTTTACTTTTAATATTAGATTTCTAATTCATGTTGGTATGAATTCAAATCTGCCTGTCTCTGTAATCCTGCTGGGAGGGTGAGAAAATGATTACATTTCAGATAAATTGGATCAGTAGGAAATATTGCTTCCTTATCCTCTAAAAACCTGTGTAGTACCAGAATATTCTCAAAACTTAGATCACAGTTCACAGCCGTAGTGCTCACATCTCTGCTCTCTGAAGAAAGTTTCATAGAAGAGCAGAGAGAAGAAAGAAAAGAAAACAATTTCTATTCTTGTCTCTTGTTTTTCTATGTGGAATGCATTGAGAAATTGTTTACTTAAAATCATTAGTTAATTAGATACCAGTGAAGATTGTTTAGCTCTAATAGCCAATAGTATGCACCTGTGTCTAGATTCCCTGCAGAGAGGGAGTCACGAGTTAGTTACAGTGACAGTAGTTAGATATGATAGCTAGAAGTTAAGATGTAGTTTTAAGAGCTCCTCTTTAAATATATATTAATGTATTGAAATATAATCATAAAAAAACTATTCAGCCTTTTGAATTAGACTCAACATAATCTCTTCCTCACACAAGCCAACCGCAACACACAGCATTGTGCAGAGAGTGTCAGGCATCTGGAATAATGTGAAGCTTGAATGGCATGGGAAGACATTTCAGTTTTTTAGCATGAGCTTGTGTATCTGGTTTTTTTCCTTGTTCACTGCAGTAGAATAAAACAGAGGGAAAACAGGTAGAAAAGGATCGTGCTCATGGAGAGAGCAGGAACACAGACATTTTTAACAGTGAATTGAAAACAAGGTGGACCTATTTGCTTTAATTTACAGCTGTGTATGTCTTTTTGCATAATTTTACTAGGATTCAGGCATTCCAGTGTGACTGTGAGGTCATAGCTAGCAGCTAGGGTGGACATTCGGGATACTTTCAGCTCTCATTAAAATTAACTGGAATTGAGATCTCTTAACATCTGGCATCATTGGGTCCATCCTTAGCACCTTTGTGAAAGGGCATTATAAATAAAAAATTTTATTTTTATTAGATGAAGATTTATATGAAGTTATATAGAAGTGTCTAGTATTGAGGATATGCTGTATTTAGTGACTGAAAAAGGAATTAATTATTAGGCTTCTTCACATCATCAATTACTTCATATGTATGTTTACTTTCTCACATCCCTTTTTAATATGCTTTGGCAATTATTGCATTAGGAGACAAATATTTTTGCTGAGACTAAATCTAAAGGAAATATGACTTTATAGTGAACCCCAGTAATGATTCCTCATGTGAGAGAAGGCATTATAAGACTTAGTTTTGAGTTAGTTGGAAAGTGTGACATTGGCTGCATGTCTCAACTAAATGAATTAGCTGGCCGTTGAGAAAAGGATGTGCTTTTAGCTGAGAAACAATTGGACAGAAAAGATGACTGCTATGCCAAACTGAATGAAAAGCCACTAGAGAAAATGCTCTGTGGCAGTTTCTTTTGAAGTGAGTTTCTCGATCTTTGGAAGGAGCTTGCCAGGGCTAGACTGGAAGTCCTCTGTAATTATTTGACTGCCAGAAGTTGAACTTACACATAGTTGTACAACATACATCAGGAACAGAGTGAGATTCAGGAATAGACAGAATAAAGTAGCCATGTGCTGCTTATGGTTGTTTTGTATGGCACTGTTGCCACAAAATACTGTTTCTCTCCTGCTGACTTCAAGGCACAGCTGCTAGCAAATCGTGCCATTAGGCTCACAGTGTTCTCACGCACTATGGCTGGAACCAGGGACTGGCAGCTCTAGGTTTCTGCAGCATCAAATTAGGGGGTGATAGAAAAAGAGCCTAACAGGAGGATGTTCAGGACACCTACCTGCTGCCCTCAATTTAAGAAGGACAGTAGCTAAAAATTACAATTTTACAAGTATAACAAGAATACAGAGTTGAGAGTTAAGCAACTGGAGCAGCCAATGGAAAAAATTAAGTATATCTGAAGGGAAAGTCGGTACATTGGGACAATGGCGGGGATTCTTGATCCACTTTTCAGTTGAGATGCATGTTCTAAAGTTGCAGAGTGAGTGCTTCATCCAGTTGGGATCCAAATTGAGACTGTGCCTTCTGAGAGTGGGATACAGGAGCCCTCTTTGTTGTGTAATTGCTATTGACAAGCACAAAAAGTCGGTATAGTTCGACTTCCCTCCAGCCTGAAGAGATTAATCCCCTGCCTTCCAGGATGCTAGATGAGTCCCCTGCTGCTGTGTCCAAGAGAATAATTGTACTACTAGACGTTCATCCTTCACCTGTGCTGCTTGGAGTGGGATGTGATGTTGCTAGGAATTCAAGAAGGCAAACAAACATGAGCAAGCTGAAGTTGTGAAACTAATAGAAGAGGGGGAACCAAGTAATTTCTCTATTTAATGATCATTTAATGGAAAATTCCAAAGGGAGATAAAGGAAAAAAAAAGAAATAACAATCAGAAATATAAATTTCCAGATGCTACAGTCTCAAAAGTAATACAACAGCAGGTATAACACAGTATTTCCTCTGTGAAATGACAAAAGGAAAACTACACTGACTGAATTTTTATTAGTGAGAACATGGGAAACAGTTCCACATGAATAAGGCAGCTAGACTTTGACTGTTTCCAGCTTCATCTTAGTGTTTAGGCTGTGGTACTTGCTGCAAAATGGATTAGAACTGTTTTTTAACACAGATTCTCGCTTGTGGAAAATCAGCTACTGGCAGCAATGTCTTGCACTACAGTGGAGTCCAAAGGCGATTGTCCCAATGGCTTCTAACTTGCTCTGGGCTCTGTAACATGATTACGTTGCTGTGGGGCTGGCTAGACTGCTTATCCTCTGGGAGAAATTTAACCTTTAATTTGGAGGAATTTGCACTGTTATATATCTGTGTACAAAGGTAATATCATGTGGTTTGTGCTCTGGATGTGCGTTGTCTATTTCCACATACACTTTAAATTGAGCCTGTGTTATGTGAAATCAACATATTATCTTCAAAGACCACCTACCATCAGGATCCTGACATCATGTTTTTCTTGAGAATCAGTGAGGTAAATGGTACAGATCATGCTTTTCAGCCTTCACTATTCTTATATCAGTTTGTTAATCAGACAGAGCTGTAATAGTTGAAACACTGATCTTTTTAATATAAAACTGTTCATGTTTTACATATGTTTTATCCATTCTTTTATTTTATGTGTACATTTGGGACTTTCGTCATGTTCTCAGTCCCCATTGGCCTTATTGACTTTGCAATGATTTAAAGATTTTAAGGATTTTAATTCTCCTAGTCCTTTCCCTTTCCGCTCTTAATGTTTCTATGTTTCAATTTTATTGGCCTCAGGAAAAATTAATAAGTAGTAGCTATTTTTAATAAATCTTTCATTTATTTCCATTGCATCTATCCTCAGCAGTATGAAGAATTTTTTAGGTTAAATACTATCGTTTATACTTTGTTCTCCTACTACTCTTGGTATTAACTGTCAAAATTCTCTATGTACTAACTTATGTCATGAAAATAGAAATCTTAGTCAATTATTTTATTAATTATCTATCATTTATGTAATTTTAATCCTACTAGAATACAGAGCTGTAATTACCATTTATTTGCATTTTCTTTCTGTGTTTGTATTGCTTGAATGCACCTTAACTTGTTTTAAAACCTAGTCCATACAATTTTTAAATTCTCTATTTCTCTATATTTTTCAAAGCTTTATCTTTGTAAAAGGAGTCAGATTTGTTCTGCATATCCACGTAATCACTACAATTGAATTAAACTTTTTAAATTAAAAATTTATCCTAATTCAAATGTATCATTTTAACTGTTTGATGAGATGGAATTAATTTCCCTCTCAATAGTATCTGGCTCATAGTCATGGCAGATCTCTGTGTATAAGAGCAAGGAAATCTAAACAGAGGTCTAATCAAAAAATTCAACGTTCTACTTGGTGTACATATTCATAGGAAATTTTGAGATGTTTTATTTTGTTTAGTCTACATATCATGTGGAGCTTTTTGTCTTGCAGACTCAGTTTGTTGTTAGTAGTATTGCTATTACAATTATCGCTTACATGACTGTATTATTCGAGTAATAAGGAGGTGATCTGGTCCAGCTTAAAGCAGGTCAAAGTCAGGTAAGACTGCTCAGGCCATATCCAATTGAGTTGCCGTATCATTAAAGTCCAAGATTCCACAGCTGATATGAGCAGCCTATTCCAGTGTTTGACAACCCAAGCAGTGAAAAAAGTACTCCTAGCATTATGGAAGCTGTATTGGGCTCAAATCAAGAGTCAAGAATATTTGGGTTAGTTTATACTTCAAAAACATAGAACATGTTTTAAGTCATCCAGATAGCTTATTGACAGAAGAATGAATAATTCAGAAAATAGTCTTCCATACCAGAACTCTTGGCTGACAACTGTGCTGGAACATCTACCTTCTTTACAGTTAAAACTTGAATTCAGCACCACTCTTCTTGTCATTGTGTTACATCTATGAGCTGTTTAGAGGACTTGATATTACTGTGTAGACAGAAGATAGTGAACACTACTGTAAAAACTTCTTACAGAGAACATCTAATATAGGGACAACAGCTTATTAAAGCTGAGGTCTACCTGCTCTACAGACTTATTTATTTATACAGGGAACTATAGTAATGCCATAGAGTGTTCTATGAGATTAAACATTTTTATGCATCATTATTCTAGATCCTCTAGGAAGTTTTCCGTATCTTACCATGTTCTGTGCCATCTGCACTGTTATTGATAGCAACAAGAAGTTTTCTATAATTGAAAAACCCTAATAAAGATACAGATATTAAGAATGTCTTTCTATTGTAATATAAAGAACTACATGGAACACATTTTTTCTGTAATTACAGCAGTTTTGCCGTGAAAATTATATTGTAATATCATAGTAGGGTTGGAAGGTTTTAAATTAAAATTAAAATCTCTGTGCAGCTTGATTATTTCTTTGTGCTCATTCTTAAGGATATAGCAATCATTGCATTGGGATGTTGGGAATTCTGACTCTTTCAATGCTTTTTAAAATTGGAACTGTTCATCATAGCTGTAGTTATTAGAATAAATCTTTTTAGTCAATACTATTCTAATGTTAAAATCCATCAGGAAGAGGGCTGGATTTTGGTGTATCATTCTAAACGTAGAAGTTCAAAATTCAGTTAGAATTGGCTTTGTTTATCTTGTTCAGATGGAGGTGGCTCATGGTTTAAATAGGGGAATATTTTGTAGATATGTAAGAGAAAATGAAAAGGAGAAGGATTTCACTGTCATATTTGGTGGTTTAGGGCTGTTTTCCTTGGTTTTTTCTTTTTATTATTTTTCCTTTCAGTGGCAACTGTTTGAAGCTGCTCAGCAGTTTGGAATGTTAGAGTAACTCCCAGGGAGCTGGGTTAGTGGGCAGGTGATGCAGTCATGAGTATTACATGTCTCTCCAATTTTTCACATGGGTATTACCTTCATGTATATGGGGTGCAAGTGTGTGCTCTGTACATATATCTTCCAGAAACTCCAGGCAGCTGTATTTTTTTTGATAATGTATATGAAACAACATCACAGTCAGGTGGTGGGAAAACAGTTTATTTCATGAATTTATGAAATACTGTGTAAGTATCCATTTACATTCTAGCTATGACAACATAAGCCTGAAATTTCTTTTTTTTTTTTCTGTAAAATTGTCCTTTCTCCTAAGAATGAACATCTTCACTTTAAAAACTAGACAACAGGATATATTCAAAACTCGATGCCAAAAAGTATTAGGGTCTTCAAGTTAATAAAGGGCAGCTATGCAATGAACACAATTTAGTTCTACTTTTGTCACAGATATCTTGGGTCTAGAAATTAAAGATGTTTCCTACACAGCAGTGCAGGCTGTCACTTCTAAGTGTTTTCAGACTTACTGTGTGTATGTGCTTTAAAACCATGTACATATAGCATGTCTCATGCACAGGGGATAATGCAATTGTAATTCTAGAATCATGTTCTGCAACATTAGCTCTTCATTAACCCCAACAGATAAGTAATTTTGCCTTCATGAAATAGTTGGTACTTTTTGCTTCTTCTTATTTAAAATGGTTAAATACTCCCATGAATTTCAAGCAGTCTTTATTGATAAAGTAACTTACAAGAAGCAACAAGTTGTCTTTGATAGGTGCAATCTGTCTGTGGCCTGAAAAGGAGGAAAAGGTGAATGGGCTTGAACTGGCCTATGTTCTGCAGCCCAAGACAGAGTCCCTGCAGGAAGGCTGAGGTTTCCCTGCCACAGAGAACACTGCTGTTCTCTTACACATGAACACAGTGTCTCCCCAGTACTGATGTGTAGGTGAGATTATGAGTGGGTCTTGTGCCCTTCTAGGCACTGTTCAGGGGAAGTAGGAAGTGTTTAGCCCTGTCCTTTTATTCTTACACTGGTAAGTGTTATAAAATGACTTAGCCTTTTGTTTATGGATCACATGAAAACAAAGGGAATTTTTCAGTCATCCTTGTCATGCATTGCAAAAAAGCTTATGTGAAGAGTCAAAGCTGTGGTATTTCTGTAACATAGGTCAGAAGTTTTCTGTGGCTGTGTTTCTGCTATAATCTGTCTCACAGAATAGAGGTTTCTGTATGAAAATCAAACAACATGAAGGAGTACTGTGTTTTATAGCTAAAACCATGTTGGAAGAACCACTCTGAGAAGGCTCAGTTAGAAAACAAGATTACTTTGGACCTGGGAAGGACTTTCGAGGCTTCAAATAGAGCTTTAACTGTTCATGATCTGAACTATGCAATTCGAGTGCCACTGAAAAAGAGTCAGAGATTTTGAGTTCTTAGAGTGGGGTAGGAAAAAAGGTCTAGGTTTCAATGGATGGTTGCTCAGCACCATTTTGAAAATGTAGCTATTACTACATGGTGTGTTAGGTTATGAGCCTAGAAACTGTGGTGTCCAAAGTTACAAGTCAGTTTCAAAAAGATAATCCCTAAAATGAATTCAAGTCATTAAGTATTGCATGGTCTAAAATTGTGTGAAGGCATTTTAATACAATTCTGTTCATGCCTTTAAGAGGAAGAAGGTCTTTAGGCATTCTAAAAAAAGCATCATGCATTAAAAAATTTCATCATTTTAAAAATTAATTTATTGAGAAGAAGTATTTTTCAGAGAATTAACAAAATTATAGCAGTCTACATACAGAGCAAGAACTTGGTAGCCAACCGAGAATGGCATGGTATACATTTATGGAGTGAAATTTCTGCTTTACTTTAGTAAAAAAACCTTGTCATTGATGGTTGGCTGCCATGGTTCTTTATGGCAATAAGTTCATTGCATATCTCATTTGAAGAACATAAACCACCTGCATCATTGATACTCTTGATTTCAAGGATCTTTCTAAAGAAAACATCTAGATATAGAAGATGTGGGTTTTTTGGAGGCCTTGTAAAATCCATTTTCACTTGAGTTTTCTCATAAGTGTGGTGCATTTTAGAAGAACTAAAAGCTCCCTTGAATCATTTCTTCTTTACAAACTTATTTATGCAAAGCCCATTGGTATGAAATGAATTTGTAACTTGATTCTGAAATTACCATCTACCTACTGTGGAATTGGTAGGAGGCATAGAAGTGGTTTTGTGACCTGCTGTAATATAAAATTGTAGCAAGCAGACTTAGGGGCAGTACAAAAGTACTGTAAAAATATTTTATTGCTTCTTAAACCTAAACAGGGACATATAAAAACAATAATAAACATGTATGCAGCCCTCTAATATGCTTAGTTGTACAGTTTTTGACTGGAAAAGCATAAGTGAGTAATTAGATAATTGCTGCCTTGATTGAGCTTAATAGGAAACATTTCAATGAGGCTAAAACTACACAGAGAGGAAGTAGGCTTTTATAAAGGGAAACATTCCTTGTCATGCAACTGTCAGCTTTTGCCCACACGAAGAGACAAAATTAAGTGGATCTATGCAAAGGAAACATAAAGAGGGAAAGAAAAAGTTTGGGGGTGGGGGGGGAATAAAAGACTGGCATAATTATACTTGTACATAAACAGTGTCTTCTGATACAATTTCTTGATGATTCCAGTTTTGATAACATGTCATTTATAAACATCTTGGCTGCAACAATTTATCCATAGGAGAGGTTAAGTTTCTGCTTTAGAGAAAGAAACAGAGAGAGATACAAAAAACTTTTCTCATTCTGCATAATTTAATATTTTTTCAGATTATCTTCACCTGCCAACAGTGTAAAAAGTAGTAGGAGATCTATTTTTTTTTCTGTCTGTAAAGGAGGAGTGCCCATGAACAATTCAGGAATTTCTCTGCAAAACTACTTGTGTGTCAGGAGCCAATTTCCCTTTGATGGTGAATGGGTGAATACCTGAGCTGGGACTGCAAGACAGCTGCGGCCAGTTTTGTTGTGGATACTTCCACAGACTGCAGCCATACCTGCTGTCACGGGTGGCAGTGTAGCTCATGGGCATTTTGTTCTTGTTAATGCCATCCTGGTGTTCATCCCAACAATTAGGAAAAATGTTTTTTCCATGACTGGCTGGTATGTTAAAATAAAACTGAACAGATGCTCTGTTGTTGTCTAATATTACCTCCCCCTGGCCTGAGGCTGTGCGGCTGCTGCTGATGAAATCACCCACAGCAATTACATAGCTTGTAAGTCCATTACTGCTCCTATGGGCCCAGAAATGCAGCTAGGGCCGGAGAGGAGTGGGAGGACTGAGAGACATGAGGTGAGCAGTTTGCAGGAGGGTGAGGAGTGTGTTCATGGAACACAAGTACTGCTTTTTCCTTATAGAAAAGGCCTTTCCTTGTTTTGCCTCTTGGGACATGTGGCTGCTCAACAGCCCTTTACCACCTAAGAAGGAACATCTATTTCCATCCAGCTAGCCTGCTCTTTGTTCATAAATCCGTTATAATCCACTGAGTCTCTATATGACATTGCTATAGTTTCAGTAATTAATATTTAACTGTTATGATTGCTGTCTATGCTAAGGACTGTGCTAGTTTTAATGCTCTGATCAGTGACTTGGAGAAGGACACATCTCTGTTGCAGAGAAAGCTGCTGTTCAGGTTGAACTGTCAGTCAGGAATGCATGGTTTTTGTTTTGGGAGTTGTGGATAGGACTGGGAGAGGTTAAATTATCTGTTAAATGTTGCATCAGTGTCCTAATGTAGCATTAGCAGGTGCTGAGATACTGTTGATTTGTCTTTTGAAGGCAAAGCCTAATAGCACCACCAAATATTTTTATTTATTAAAGATACCACGGGAGTCTATGCTGTGTAGGGCGTTTCCCATTGGGGTATTTTTTTGATAAAGGTTGGAGCATTTCAATGCCTAATTAAGGAATTTCACCTGTCTTAGGATGGACTAGACTTCATCAGTCAAGTGTTTTGCAATTTAGTGTTTAACTTTGGATATGAAAATATGAAGTATTGATATTTCTTTAGTAGGAAGAGATTTATGCATAGCAGTTTTCAAAACAGAAAACTTTTGCGTATGTCTAAAGAAGAAAAGGATGATTTCCGGTAGGTTTACTTGTATTTGGGCTCTGGGACAGGAACAAGGGGATGCTGAGTTCCATCTGGAATGGACTGTTGATTTCAGAGGTGCTTTATATGCCAAAAATGAGAATGAAGCTAGTGTGAGTGTGAGCTCACCAATGGAGATAACATGGTGATAGTTTCCATTTACATGCACTAAAGCTTAATGTGTTCCATGAAAGATTTATGCAACAACACTAGCTTTGTTTTTTAGTGTGTTTTTCTGCATGCAAAAGTTTACTAAAAATAAAGTTCCTTTTTAGTAGACTAAAAATTAGATAGAATTTGCATATTTTCATATAGTGCAGCCAGTAATTCCCTTGAGTTCCTCACGGAATTGTTCCAATTGCTGCTGAAGCCTAGTGTCAAGTTTGTTTAGCCTAGAAATAGTTGGCCTGAGGTAAAGGACTATTGGAGGTTGTCACGTTTGTAGTTATAATTTAGTAATATATGTTTGCATGAAGTGTGACAAATTGACTAATGACTACCCTAAAGAGTGATGCCAGCCTGACATTTCATATGCAGAAGTCTTATGGCAATATCAAGTAGACTGTCTACTCTACAGAGCAGAAATAACTCTTCTGCTCCATTCCTAAATTTTATATATTAGTTAGGTAGAATTCCTAATGTAGTCTTTTTTTTCCAGGAGCTGCTTTAGCTGGAGTTCTGCATTATGACAGAAGCTTGACATTCTGCCAGAAAAGTTGGAAATGAAGGCAACTTAAAATAAATACTGGTGATATTTCTCTTTCTCTCTCCCTTTCTCCTTCTCTTTTTCTCTCTCTCTCTCTTTTTAAGGAAAGGCATATGTTCTTATCCTAACTTGTCCCAGTAGAGGGTCAATTACAACCAGTTGGCTGCAAGTCCAATCCAAGAAAAATACTGAGTACAGAAACTTCAGCAACAGGTACCAAGGGCCTCTAGTATAGTCAGTCATTCCCAGTACATATGAAATGTGAACATAAAGCCTATGGGTAAGATATTTTTAGGCCCTAAGTTTCCCATGATGGTCCAAAATGAATCAATAAATTAAAGCAGACATTTTTGTGTAGTTAGGTATTTTCCTGGATAACTCTTAAATGTCCACAATAGTATGAGATCTTTTATATGAATCGTGAGAATAGAACAATGTCTTATTTAGAAAAATATGCCTTGCCAAATGTTCACATATAGGCAAATATTCTATAACTTGTTCTTGTAGGGTCAAGTAAACATTAAACTATAGAGCTAAATGAAAAACCAAGCATGTATGCTAATAATAACAGGCAAAGGAAAAAATACACAGGTGGTCTGCTCTGCTGATGTCAGTCCTCACATCCTGGCACACACTGTGTCTTAGGACCAACTTACACTAATGGAATTCACCTCTGGTGGAATAAGTTACTTCCAAATCAACTGAAGTGTAAAGGCAGCAGTGCATTAATGCCTGAGTTATATCAGATTGATACAGGAGCTTTGACTGCTGCACAGATGAAAGGTGTTGAGATCAAGGCCTATGATAGTTTTTAGCAGTATCTTTGGGCAAGTGTGTTTAAAGAACAAACAAACTTCAGACTTAAAGGTATTTAATTTATTCCACAGACAAGCTGCAGGAGGAGCAGTAAATGTAACTCGTTTTTGATGGAAGCATTTAATTAAGCTGGCTTCTCTTCTATGCTTCAGTATTTACAGAATGAAGAGGGAATATGTGGCTGCTAACACTGCGTGTTGATTAGCTTTAGAAATCTAATATTTCTCCTTTAGAGAAAGCAATTGCACAGATTTGAAATGGCCCTGTTCCACCTAATCTCTATGCAGGAGACTTTTTGGGGCAGCCTTTGCATGCATTTCCTTTCTATGGTTTATGCCTGTGTGCTTTCAGTATATAACTCAGTCATTCTTGGGTTCTTGGATGTTTGTGGTGGACCAACATCTTGATCATTGTGTTGTTACTCAAGGAGTGGAAACAAAACTGCACAACTGTTAGGCACTAATTGAAGAGCCAAGGCTTCCCAGCTACAGGAACCCTCTATAGGCTCTGTAACACATTCCAGCAGATTACATGAACTCATCTGTTTCCAGACTGGTTAAAATATTTTTAATGGAACAGATTTATTTATAAAATATAAAAATGCAGTTTTGGTGCAATAAAAAAGTTTTGTGGGAGCAGCTAATTTTGATAACTTCTCCATAATAAGAATAGAAATTATTCCAACACTTTTCTGAATTAATTTCAAAAATGTGGGCATTTTATATGATTAGATGTTTTATTTCAATGATTTTGTCTGGACTTGTGTGTGTGTGTTTTCAATATTTATGTATAACATATTTATTTCAGCTTGTAACATTACATTTGATATCACAATATGTTTTACATTTTAAAAATATTGTAATTGGCATGCTAGGAAATTAATTTTTTTAATCTTGGAAAACTGAATATCTCAATACCGCCAGAAGGAAAATTTGGCATTATAGAAAGCAAGATTAGTTTAGTAGTCCTGATATTTTTTCTCTTGAATTGTTATTCTGTGGAAGTGCTTAAAATGTTGGTTCTCTTATTTTAATTTTTCCCCCTCTCACAAGTATCAAGCTTGCAACATAATGAAAATTCTGGTTAGATTAACCCTACTGTCAAACACTGCAGGAAATTTTCCTAGTCCTGAAAGTTGCTAATAAGTTGTTTCTGGTGATACTTACTGTATCCATTAGAGTCTAGGACTGTGACTAACTAGTTTTCCCTTTTTTTAATGGTTGATTGCAACAGGTTTTCATATAAAAATTGCCAATTTGCATTCTCTTGTCATACAATTTGGTGTTATTTACGTCTAAAAATATTATTTTTATGTATTTTAAAAAGTACTTTAAAAAAGAAATTTAGATGGATCATCAAGTACTGAGGCTTATTGTCAGTCATGCTGATACTTTGTAGTCAGTACCCATGCAAGATTTGTAGTTAAAATCCTAAAACAGAGATTCAGGAAATCTGTATTTAGTTTCTCATACTTTCAAAATCCTTCTATCTAACCTTGGGCAAAATATTTTTCAGAAGCAAAAGGAATAATTTTTCATTCTCTCAGGATCTTTTCTAATAATCCCTTCATTTATTGTTTATAAGGCATTCTGATGAAGGTTGTTGAAAAACTATATCTGAGGACATATCCTTTTCCTTTTTGGTTAAATGTTGAATGAAAGGTCTTATCTATTAAGGAAATTACTATTAGGCAAAAATAAAAATACTGAAAATTATCATAGTAGGGCCTAAGTAAACTTTATTAAAATTAAAGATATGCAGATATTCCAGTAAACAGAATGCTGCTTTCTTTGAGGATTTTTTTT
>VXBC01001383.1:296871-391423 GCA_013399945.1 Ploceus nigricollis | reverse complement strand
CAAAGAGATAAGTGAATAAGTGATATATCCACTGACAAAAGGGTGATATTGCAACCAACTTGATTTAATGCATTTTGGTGTTTGTCTGAGCTACTTTGTGAAACACTTTTGACTGTCAAAATGATTGAAAGGCAATCTGTGAATTATTTGAAAACCATAAATAATTATTGATATTTACATCTCAGTAAACTGCCTCCAGTGACCCTGAGACTCAGTGTCCCTTACATTTTTTGTCTGCACTGTACAAATCTGGCAAAAACATACTAAACTGCAAACAAGACAGCTGTAACAGCACACTATTGTATGTGTGAAAAACTAGCATTTATCAGGGGAGCATTTGGCTGTAAAAAACTAGCATTTATCAAAGGAGCCACAATGTTAATCCACTCACTTTTGCAGAACAGCAAGCTGCTGATTTCCAAAATGTTAAAGACATCAGACAGGGGCGGCCACCACTTTTTTGAAGAATGCTATCTTGGGGATACCGCAGGACAGTAACATTGAAGTTTAGTGTTCCAAAGAAGGTTAAAATTGCAGTGGGAGTCTAGCCTTGGACGAAAAAATTTTGGATATGGTAGGTACGAATTTGGTAGGTTCAAACTACTTCTTTTGTCTACATCCATTTCATAAGGTTCGGTGTTTTGCAAAGGGCAACAAGACCATAAAATCATAGAATGGTTTGGGTTGAAAAAGATCTTAAAAGCTATCTTGTTCCCAACCCCCTGCCATGGACAAGATCAGAGTAAGACTCCTAATACGCAATGTTTTTTGTGACTCGGGAGGCCATTTATGTACCAAATGAGATGGAGAAAAATGCCAGAAGGCCAAACTGCTGCAAGGACATGCAGAGTCCATTATGACAGATTATATGCATCCAGTATTCCCTCTGAATACAAGGCTGGGGAACTCTCAGTAACTTTTGATTAGACTATGCTGATCCAGTAAATCTCAAAAAGTACCCAAAAGTGTATATACATGCATAGAAATTTCCTCCTCATGAACTATGCTTTGTTTTTTATTTGCCTGCTTAACTGTTCTTATAGTCAAAGATTCATCATCATTTGTAAGCCTTGATTCAGAGTTCATCCTCAACACTGGCTTTTATGCACTCCTGCAGAACCATACAATGGCAGTAGAGAAAATCAACTTTGCTAACACTCATAAAGGAAGACAAAATTATTATACAGACCAGACTTGTTTGCAGCAGTCTTGAGTTTGGTGGTTCTGGCTGCAAACTTGTATTTTGAATGTGTTCAGCAGGCACACTGTTGTTCATGTGGAAAGACTCCCCAAGTAAATTCCCTACATAAAATCTATTTTGAAGGCATACATCTGTAAAATCTTTTTCTAAGTGAAACTTTCAACATTATGGATGTTATCCCCACTTATAGTTAGGACTGTTAGAAAAGACTTTAATTGAAAGCTAAACTCTGATAGCGTTCCAAATATTTTGTTAATGGCATTTTTTGGTGCATAGGAATAAAGCTCATGTTCAGAGTTTTGGACAAGTAAATAAATTTTTTCTACTCTGTGAAAATTCTTAGTTTCTTTGTTTCAGTAGGAATTTTCTATGCAGATGTTTTTGCTTCAAACTTTGGCATATAAATTGCATGTTAGAACAAAGTTGTTGTCACCTTTTCTGAGCTAGAAAGGAAATGCTGTATTTCATGAAAATGCATTCCATTTCTGTTGTCGCAGGCCCACAGCCAGGGAATAATTAGCATTGACTCCATGATTGCAGAAGGTTGATCAATTGCTTTATTATATTATCTTATACTATATTATACTATACTTATTAAGAAACTTAGTAACCCTTCTAGTCAGTTTGATACAGCTTTGACTTAATTGGTCAATCAATCTAAACACCATCCAGTATCTAATTAAGAAATCACCCTTTGGTAAACAAATCTCTATGACACATTCTACATGTGTCCAACAGCAAATGAAAGTGGAGATAAGAATTTTTTCTCATTTTTTCTTCTGATTTTCTTACAGCCTTCCCTGGGAAAATGCCTGGGAAAGTCTGTGCCTGCTCTCTGTGGTCAGAGAGCTGCTGCTACGATTTCAAAATTTCTCTCCTTTTTTTTTCGTGTCTTTTGACTGACAGTTTAAGGTAGGAACAAAACTTATAAAACAGGTACGAAAGGAATAAAGGGAAGAATACAGCCATTGTTCCAAGGCAAGGTTACCTTTCCTGTTCTGAGGTCATTAGAAGACTATCTTTTCCTGTCTTCTACAAACAAGACAGCTTTCAGTGTCTTCTGATACTACTTCATATGGTAAAGGTATATCTGTGGGTGAGTCACTTATTTCAGAAAACACAAAAGCTGTTTTGTGTAAACAGGGCAGTACCTCTTAGATTTGAGTCCTCTCAGTCCCTAAAATAACAAAATTAACCATTACATCATTTTCTTGTAAAATTAGGAAATAATGCCTCTATGAATTTGTAGCTGATTGACTTGCAGATAATAATTTGAAGATAATTGGCTTTGCTACATCAGTAAACAGCTATTTTCAAACTGTTCTTTTTTTAGCTTCTTAAATTCTCTGTCAATATTAGCCAGTGGCATCTGATTCCTTCTTTTAAATCCTCATTTCCATCCTTGTTTTGCTAAGCTTCTTACTACCAGCGGCAACTACAAAACATCTTCAGAAGTAGACAGCAAGAGGAAAATAGGGAAAAGCTAATTAACACCTATTAGGGAAAAGCTAATTAACACCTAATTGCAGGACAGTCTTTGTATTGGAAAGTGTCAAGAGAAGGTAGTATCTTGCTTACCAAACTTCATCATATTTATCATTAAATATGGCTCATCTGCTAAGCTAGCAAAGTTTCCTATATGAAGTGTGTTTTCAAAAGTTTTGTGCATCAGAGTTTTCGGGTTTTTTGCAATCAAAATTCTTAAGGCTATATGTTTTCCTTTTCCAAACTTGGAGAGGCAAAGCGTTATAATACCAGATGTGACTCTTTACAAAGTTAGACACATTCATCAGCTGCTCAGTGTGTTGGCTTCTAATTCTACTTCCTTGTCTATCCTTGCTTATAGGCCCAAGGAGCATGCTGTTTCCCAAACATAAATTCTCATGAATTTAAAGCCCTGGGTATAGTCCAGTATTCTCTACCTCCTTTAGCAGCCTCCAAGGATAAGGAACAAAACAAGCAGTATGTAGCCAATTTAATTGGAAGTGAATTTATGATACTGCATTTCAGTGCCCAATGAATGGTGAATTTCCTGGTAAAATATTGCATAGAAATGTGCAGCCTGGGTCTGAGATCATAAGAACAGTCAACACCCTCGCATATCTTCTTATTGTACATGCAAGCTGGGCTATAAAGATACTATAAAGATACAAAACAGTTTCAAAACAGCTGCTTTTCTTTCTTTTGATTTATAAGTTAGTGAAGGTAAAAAGAAATGCAGAAAAATAGGATTTCTCCTTAAAAACAATTGGAGAACATTTTTTTAATTTGTTACTGGGTTTTTTCTGTATTTTCAAAGAAGTTAAAGAAATCCTGATTTCTGATTGAGATAGCAAAGTGTTACAAGAAAGAAAAGAATTAGCACTAATTTTTTTTTCTTTTGAATTTCTACAGTTTAGGACATTTTCATTTGTAACAGCCTTTAAACTGAACATATTGAATATTTACGAGTAGAAAAGTCTCTAAATCTAGCAGCTGTTTAAATCACTTTAGGGGGCTCTAAATGTGCATTTCTGGTGTTGTAGATCTGATGAGCGTTGTTGCATGATGGCAGCAACAAGCAGGCAACAGCTCTAGTGTTCATTCTGGCTGCTCACGTTTCCTTCTAAGCATAGACAGCTGCTTCACAGTTTGAGATTCCCAGCTGAGGCCTCTAAGATTAATGACTCAGGGGAAGAACTGAGCCTATATAACAGTATTTCTTACAGAAAATAGGGGTGTGGAGACAGAATATTTTACAAAAACCGTGCATATCAACAAAATTTGTCTGAATCAGAATCAACTTGTGTCCCATTTTCAGTGAGGCTTCCAGATTGTAAAACATGCAAGTTATCATTATGCATTAGTAGATCCCCAGGTGAATGGAAGAAAAAGATGATCCTTCCTAGAAAATAGTCATTCCTGGACCTGCTTGAAGTTTTGAATTAAAAGTGAAAAGTATAAAGTTGAAGGGATAAAAACATTAGGTGCATGCCAAATGATGTTTTTTAATATGAATATCTCACTTCATAAATCAATAGTATTGAAATTTGCAGCATAACATTGATTTATTGCTTTCTTTCTCTGCAGTTTGAAACAGCAACATTTTTGCTTGTACTTAGGGACTATCACACAGACAGCAAACATTTGAAAATCAGTTATTCTGCCCCTCCTGATAAGACATACATGTGTCATTTCTAGAATCCTTTGCAGAGAGAGATAGTTTTCCTGCAGGATATCCTACAGGATAGAGGCAGTCACTGATAAGGTAATGGCAGTAGTTTTATGCAGCTCTAATCCCGTGGAAAAAAAAAAATGTCATTTTGAGATATTTTCTCATTAAGAATATCTTCTGGAACAAAGCATCATTTTTCTTATCTCTTATACCCACCTGAAGCAAACCTAATATATACTACAGGTACAACTTCAACCTCACAAGTGAAAGTATTATATAAATCTAGAAAAGTCATTATACATTTAAATTACAGTAAAAGACACAGCTGTATGAATGTGTCAGAACAACAGTTATGATCTTCATAAAGTTTTATTTAGAGATTGTATAAAGCACAGGTATATGTAACCAATTGGTAATACAAGACAAAATACTCTTCAGCTGTGGTTGTTCACAGAAATAATGCTGCACATTTTTTGTTGTCTGAAAGTCTAAATAAAATTACAGAAAACAAAAAATTATTGTGTGCATTTGCTAGGTTCTGTCTTACCCATAATTTCCTAGTAAAATATAACATTTAAGCATTAAACTTGCAGATAATTTGAAGATCTGGTTTTGCCGATGTAAAATTTCGAGTTTCAGAAAACACAGATTGGCAAAATTTGACAGAATACTTTTTAATCACTGAAATGAACTCATTTAGATGGCAGATATAGTACTTTTGTGTGTGTTTGGTGTCTCAGAGGATATTAATAGAAGCTGTTGTTGAGTATCCTTGCCTTCTAAGTATACGGCTGGGTCTTGCTGCCTGTAATCAATCCACTAATTTCTGATCTATGAGGGATAACACAACCTTCAAATAAAATTCAGAAAGGAGCTTGTATTTTGAGTTATCAGAGGACCAGGCTCTGGATATATAAATAGGAAATTCTTGCTTTCTCACAAATGTTTATCATGGCTTACTGTAATTCTGATTAATTTTTGAGTCACTAGAAGGGGGGAGAAACAGAAAGAAAAGAGAGAAAGAGCAAGCTGGAAAAGAAGTGAAAAAGAAACCAAAAGTCATTGGCAGAAATAAGAAATGTGTGTGTGATAACTCACTGTATATATACATCTTTGTTTTATCGTGTAGGTCAGATACATGTGTGCCTACATTGTTCTGTCTTCTATTGTTATTTGAAGGACTGGCTCGCATATGTGTCTGGTGTTTGATAAACTCAGACAGCAGCCATCTGAAACATAGGTAAACATGTAGTAAAGTGCCAGCATCTCTCATGTAGCTGCTTTTTTTCTCAGTTTAGTCTGTTGGGAATGGAAGCATTCATCATGCAGGTCCTTCAGTCTTTTTAGGATCTATCTCTTTCCTGGAATAATATGTGATACTTTCGATATTTGGTATTTTATCCAGTGTGGTGGTGAAAGGGAAGAATTTTGCTAATTTGCACTAGAAGGCTCCCAGAACATGTTAGAAAATGTTCAATCTGGTGGTGGGGGGGAAGGGAGAGGGTCATGGAGAAAGAGGGAGAACCAACCCAATCCTCTTTGTGGCATCTCAACAACCATGCCTTGAAACAGGCTCGTAGATCTGCAGTCTGAGATTACCAGTTTCCTACCCCTGTTCAAGCAGAAGAATAGCTAAATGACTGACTCTCTGGATTGTCAAATTAAGCAATCATGGTGGCTGCAATTTCAAAATAAAAAATGAAGGAAGTCTTGTTTGCTTCTTTAACCAAGTATTTCTCTACAGTGTCATTGCAATACCTTAAGGCATCCATCAGTGGTGCAGAGTAAGTGCCGCAGCAGGAAGAGTTCTTATCTCTGAAAATCTTCAGTAAACTTCTGTGGATTCTTTCTGGAAATGTCTCTGTGCAAGCTGCATTTCCATCCAATCCCTAATATTTATCTACTCCAATAGTTGAAATCTACCAGTTCCTCAATCTTAGAAAGTCTTTTCTCATTCTAGGTTAGTCAGGAATACGTTATTACAGTGTACAGATCATGACTCAGCAGTCTGCTAATAACAAAGATAACAAATTGTTATCTCTTCCCTAAAATGTTAGTGAACAGGTGGTAGGTCAAAAATGTTTACATCCAACCTGGTCCTCCACAGTTCCAGGAAAGAAATATGCCTATTCATATATGCATTGGCAAGCACATTATGAGATGAGACCAAGAAGAACTTTGAAGAATCTGCTGTTCTAACAAAACCCACTTCCCTTTACAGGCTTCCGTCTGCAAAGAAATTACACAGCACAATTTCAAGGGCAACTTGAAATGCCGAATTATATGCCTGTACATATAATATCTATGCAGTGCTATATGAGTTAACTTTCTTAGTAAGCTTCTAAAATGTGAGATCATAAGGTCAAGAGAAATGCACTATTTCCTTGGTGTCTCCACTGAAATAAAATTTTATTTTTTTAATGTAGTTTGTTTCATCAGACTTTTTAAAATGATGCTTGTCATCCACTCTCTTGATTTTTGCAGAACTTTGTCATAGTGTCATTTCTTCACTAAAATCACATGCTGTACAAACCAATCAGTCCTATGTAAATGTTCTGACATGAATATTTTTTAAAATTCAGGCAAACTAACTGTCCAATTTCTCAACTCCCTAGAATGTCTTTTGATATTTATATATATTATTAAGCTAGTCTCATTGCTGGTAATATATTTTTCATTCATCTCTGACAATGCTATAGGACTGATAAATGTGCTCCTCTTAAGACTCCTAGGATACACATAAGATATTCAGTGCACCTTGTGTCTTCTTTCTGTTTATCTCCCATAGCATTTGGATGGTACCATAACATCTTGGTGATTGTGCTTGTACTGTACTTGTTGGAAGATTTCTCAGAATACGTAGAAGATTTAGTATAAACTGATTTCACCATAAAAGATCTCACCATTTCGAAATAAAAGCAGTTTTGGAAATAGGGAAAGCATGAAATTTCTCTACCCATAATGAGAAATACACTACTGTGTTTTTATTGTGCTAGGTGGGATATAAGCCTGTGGAAAGGGAGAGGAAAGAGTAAGTCATTCCTCTCCATACAGTGCCTCTCCATACAGGTTCTTTAGCACATTCTTTGTGCTGTTTGGCTTTACTATACACACAGAGTGCCTTGCCTGACACAGGTCCAATGGATGAGAAATCTGGCTTCCTCCTGCTGAGTAACGAAAAGAAAAGACAACCAGTGAGTGGTTATACATATGTATACATATGGAGGTTATGCCACACAACGGGGTGCCTGTCTCTGACCTAGTCTTAGACGTGCTTGAATTGCTCCAGTGCTTTCTCTCCTCCTCTCTTGGCTTTCCTGTGCTTCACTATTGGTGGTCTTCTGTATTCCATGCAGATGTTTTCCCCATGTTATTTCATGGTTATTTTTCAAGTGGTTTCTTAGGAGAAGGGATGGAGAGTCCACACATGGGAACATCTGCTCTAACAATTTTTCAAAGCAAACAGCAGATGGCATTGCTGCTTCCTTTTGATCTTGCAAGAAGAATCCTGTGCCAATTGTGTTAAGTTTCAGGCCACTTGGTAACGGCCTACGTGAGCATTTGCTTCTCCCTTTTCTCTCCACAGTAGCACTACTTGCAGATGTTTACTCTGCAACTTTCTATTTAGCTTTTTTTTCTTTTTGTGACCCTAACTCCTACTAGGTGTCATGTTTGTTGTTTTTTCTCTCCTCTCCTTGTAGAATTTTATAATTAGTGCCATATCATTGTTATCAATTCTCTTCATTCATATGCAAATGGGAAATAAAAGATTCATCATATTCTTCAACTTCTCTGTGGTTCAACCTCTGCATATAGTGAGTTGGGAGCTCTATACATCTTCTTTGCTCTTTTTTTTGTAAGAAAGCTTTATTTCTTAAGGCGATTTCCTAGTTTCTAAATAGAACTCTTCCTTTTTATGTAAATTTTGACATTCTGACAATTCAATGCACTTAAATATGTATGAAATTTGAAATGTTTAAGGAAATTTTTAGACACTTTTTTGGTCATTTTATTAATTGAGTTTTTATCTGAACCCCTTTTCCAACACATAGTTTCATGTTTGGTCATCCTGATACATTTATATGGCTTCTTTAGGTACTTTGTGGTCAAATCTTACTGTACAGAGTGACCAGGTTGCTCTTTTTAATAGGTAATAATATGAGAAATTAAATTTGCATGCAGGAGGTGAAAATATGACATAGAAATAAGCTCATTTTATAGTGAAGGGGAGCTGCAGTAAATTTTGTGTGATAAGGCTAGGACTTTAACCAGAAGGGCATAGTAACAGATACAGGAGGAGTCTCTAGGGACAATTCAGGAGTTCACTATCAGCCTGATGTGGAATTCAGGAATGTCACTTCCCTTAAAGAACCTGGAAGATTAAGGTGGAGCCTTTGAGTAGTCTCTCAGTTCAGAGCTGTAAGGCTGCTAATGGAAAATAGAGTATGCATAATTTTATCTTGTTTCTATATTATACTAAATTGCATTTGGTCACTTAAGATGGAGGCCAGTGTGACTCCTGTATCGAAAACTGTGGGGCATCTGCACAGGCTCCTATTTTCAGCTCTCCTAAAGTCACTGTTTCATTGTATCTGATCCTTCAAACTCCTTATTTATGCTATACTGCCATAACTTTTATTTTATTTCTGTTTAAACAATAATTTTCTGAAGCAGTGCATGCAAATGATTATCTTACAAAGATTTCATGTCCGTGTTTTAAAGTCTTCTTTAATATATAGCTTTATAAAATATCATGTGTCAGTAATGTTCATTTTTGTTCCATATATTTAATTGATTGTTGATTGCTGTGTATCCTTTGAATGTTGAGGCTATTTATCGGGGTGAAGGGGGTGAGGGAGGGGTTGTTTGTTTTCAAATATTAATTTTAAACCTTCTGCAAAAGAAAGGATCTATTTGTGTAAGTGATATAAAATGCACAAGCCACTGGCCTTGAATGTTCTGTCTTATTTAGTGGAACTTGGCTTTCTATATTAAACATTACATATAGCTTGAAATTATAATTGAAAACAAATAAGAAAATCAAAACATTTTCTGCACACAGTTGTAAATGGCTTTGGTATCTTTCTACTCTCCAGAAACCATTAACTTCCTTATTTTATACTGGGTTGATTTCCCTAATTGAAAAAAATTTACAGATGGACATGAAATAGATACCTTTTTGTCTTACTTAACTGAGTAATAAACAAAACTAAAAAATAAATCAGGGTATCAAAAAAATATGCCATTTTGTCCACACCCTAAAACTGTTGGGAAATCAGCAGGTATCAAAAAAGGAAACTTGCATTATCCATGCAAAAATTGCTCCAGAAGAACTCTTCAGAAATATGCTAATTTAGCTATATGTATTTTTATTTGATGCCATCAAAAATAGGTTCATGCTAGCAAAATTAATTGGCTCCATCAGTTAAAAAACTAATTTCAAATCTGTTTACAACCTTCAGTATACAGTTTTTATATCTCAGGACCTTTCATTTTTATTGGACAAAGAGGTCTTGCAGCTAGTTGTGGAATATTTGGCTACTACCTGTCAGTACTGAAATAGCCTTTGCAGAGAGCCTTTCTATGGCTTTTTGCTATTGGTACCATAGAAAAAAGTTGTGGTTACTGTATCCACTTAATGGCATGGCTGATGTGAGAGGAGGAATTGTCAATCCATTTACATTGGAGTTTTGTTTGTTTACTTTTAAATATTGATCTAGCATTTGCTGCTGAAGAAATTATTTCACTCACAGCTTTGCATTCCTCCCTTGTTGGCACCATCATGCCTGGAACAAGAAGGAGGATTTGTGTGAATTCACTCCAGCCTTATATCAGAGGAGTCAATTAAAATTACTCTGGCCAGAAAACCAGGAGGAATAAAGTAGTGCATGGAACTAAAGATATCACAGTGGCTCAAAAATTTATAATAACATAGTTTATTATTTATATTATGATAGCTTTTAGAGCTGCTGTGACAAATTTGTGTTAGCCAAGCATTGTAGGCTCTTATGCTATTAGTTGATCCTCACCAAAAGGGAATTAACTTATTTCTGCCAGCTAAAAGCAAGATCTGATTCTCAGACCAGTCGTCAGATACTGTTTGCAGCTTGATTAGAGGCAATTGTAATTCCTGAAGTTCCCATATTGCACTGAATTTGAGTAATACTGGAGGGCTTGGATTTGTTCTGTCCCTAGAATCTCCCTATGTCAGATTCACCCCATTTCACTCTGAATGCTAGACTTATTTAAAAAGATAAAGAAAAAATAACAGAGAGGATTTAGCAAAAGATGGGTGGTAATATTTTCAACTTTAAAATTGGAATCCAAGTTACAAAACAGAGAATAATATAAAACGTGTTTCTGCTTGCCAGTGTCTGTCTAGTTTCTGCTTATGATTTCTCTTGAAGTGTCTTAACTGAATGAGCCAGAGATTTGATTGAGTGGTATTCTGTCTCTTAGTATTGTCATTTAAAACTGAAATTGATTTTTTTACACAAATTGCACTTGCCAACAATGGCATGAACTACTCAATAGCACTTCGCCCCTTGAATGTGATTTCAAAATTGATTTTTAAAGGTAATCTCTTTTCTTTTCCAAATTAGGATCGTTTCATTCCAGTAAACCATATAATCTGAGTTCATACATTCTCTCTTTTCCCATTCAATTCTCCACTGAAGATGGAGACTGTTCTTCAATTATTTTCCTTCCTTATTATATTCTCTTTATGATTCTTTGAAGAGAAAGGAAATTCAAGTATCCATAGTTCAAAGCTTGACTGTGACTTTGTCTTTTTTGGTCAGGTTTGTGTCTACTCTGCATTGGTGGCAATTTTATCTAATTTTATATTAGTTTTCTAAAAATCTAGGCAAATTTCCAAGAAATGCAAATATTCTTCTGCTAACCCACCAACTTGTGATTTGAGGACAGACAAACTTGGAATGAATATTCTTTCTACCATTATGTGATCCCTACCATGTTTTATTCATCTGAGGAACCAAGAGGACATTTACATTCCATTTAATATGTGCAAGTGTAAAGGACAAGTGGTAATCTTGCCATAGTATTTCATGTTTCTATTTTTGGTGTTTAACACAACCTAACCTTGAACATTAACAGTGTAACTGTAGCTCCAACACTAACATAAGCATGCCAAGCATTTATATCAGGCTAGATTACTCACCACTGTTGAAGCTAAATGAAACTTTTATTCTCTAACTAGTCCATTTGAAAAGCTAATGAGAATTCAGAGGTTCAAGAAAATGGGAAAAGTGACTAATATCCTGATTTGCAAAAGTTATAGAAAAGAAGTGGACTTTCTTAAAAATCTTTAATCTCTCATTTTGTTGTGGTTTATTCATTCTAGAAGGATGGACTGTGGCACTGTGAAAGGTATGTTCTTAAATATAGGAGTATAATGGCATGCGTGGAACCCATAGTAGATGGATGTTGGGAGGGGAAGACAGGAAGGGAACATATGAGCAGCACTGGGAAAAATGAGAGGAGGAGGGCTCCAAAGAAATCAGATAAGGAGAGGCAAGAAGAAAGGTGACACCTGATGTCAACAAGGACAGGAGGGGACAATGACAGGATTTGTTTGAAGGAGAGTGGTATAATGTCTTCAGTTTCACAAACTCCGGTGAGAAGGAAAGGTTTAAGGAGGAAGTGAAGCAGAACCAGTAATTTGCTGGCACTGAGTTCACAGGCATTGGAACAAAAAATGCAAGAGTTCATTTGATTAGCAGGTCTTGAGTAAATAACTAATATAAGGCTTAATTAATTGTTGTGTTAGGGTGTTCTATCCTGCCATTCTCTATAATTGCATGTTAATATTTATTTTCACCACTTTGGTGAAAACAGCAGATTTAAACTGTTACTTGTTTAAGGTTTAATGAATAAGATGTAGAGCATGGTATCATGACAGAGTTCTAATTACTGTGCCAGCAATCTAACATTTTATTTGTCTTGCATTCTGTAATGGTGCGCATGCATGTTGTGTGATGCCATCCTCTAAAATAGCCTCTGTTTCAGAGGGAGAAAAGTTTCTCTATTAGTAAATGTAATGGCATCAGGTCTCTCTGCTGGTGTTGTATGGAAAAGACAACATCCCTGAAAGCTTTACGTTCTCACATTGTTGGAGCTTCTAAGTTTTGTCAGGTGCTGGTGGCTTGGACCTAACACTGAGTTGTAACTCAGGAGACAAAACAGTTGGAAAAGTTGGAGAAAGGCTCTAAGGGTCAGCGAAATTTACTGTGGGCAGCTGCTGCTTCAAAGCAACTTGCTATGCAGAAGCCTATTAAGTAGTAGTAGGTTACTCTCCTGCTGTTTCCCCAGCATGATGAATGACATTCTGAAAAGTGAAAGGACTTCCTGTGCCACAGAGGTTTTCCCTGTGACTTCTTACTCAGACCCAGTTGCTTTCAAGACACTGTACTGATGGACTGTACTTGCATCTAAATGTTGTTATGGATCTCTGTAACTGAAGTGCACATGATGCTAGAAGGAGTTTGTTTTCATCTGTAACAGGTACTTTAATGCCATTATTTACAGATGGTCCTATTTATTTTCTAAACCATCCTTTACAAGTCAAAACAACAACACATTTTACTAGGAAATATGTTCAAGCTGCAGAGTTCAGTATGGGAAATTTTTTTCCTATGGTTTTGGTGTGATTCAACTTGGAAACTTCTTAATGTAATGAGGCAACAGTTTTGAATTTCACGGTATGCATGTGTAAAAGTCTGTGCACACATCCTAGTTTGTAATTCTGCCCTATTAAATCAGAGTGTATTTGAATGTAGGGTAGGGTCAATTCCTTGCTTTTTAATAACTGTGGATTTTAGTAAGATAAGCACTTCTAAAAAGCATGTGAAACCAGCAAAATCTATATTAAATCAGCTAAGATAATACATCTTATGAGCCAAACTACTTGTTGACCCTAATTAAGATGATTATCTTCCCTTCCATAATTAAATGGGAAGTGTAAATATTGATGTATCAGTAGAAACATTGTAATTGTGTAGTTTTGGGATCTTTAATTTTCACTGTATCACAGGAAACAGAACATATAACTAAAAGACAAAAATGGTCTCAATGGGACTTTAATCATTAAATCCAAATATGTTTGAAGGCAATGGAAAATGTCCTTTTGCATTCTAAATGGTTCAAGATACAAATTGTGGCCAAGTCTTCAGCAGAAGCTTCTGCTGGAATCATTTAGGAATGTGAAGGAAGAAGGCTCGTGTATTCCTGCTGAGTGTCTCTCTTGTTGCCTTTTGTTCAGTCCCCTTTATAACTTTTTCAATCTTTTGCCAATCATAACCAGATCTAGCAGAGGATTAGAAGCCTCAGAACTGTTCAGCTTCAATAAATTATGTGAGAAAAGGATGAAATAGGAATGCATCCACTGGCTCAGAGTAAATGTCCAGTGAGTAAGTGTCCATGGTTGTTGTCTGACGACAACCATGAGTAAATGGTTAGGAATGTTTCTTCTAGTATCTTTTCCTTGCTTCTGGTAATCGCAAAATGGACTTCCTACACCCCATCTTTGTCAATCAATTTACTCTTATTTAATTGCTGACTAGTGATGTTTGATGTAATAGTCTTGTGAGATATAACTTCCCTCTCTGAAATCCACATTGACTCTTTCTTTTATAGAATTAGTGGCATATGGACAAATATAATATGTTTTACAATTCATTTCTAGGGTTGTGCCAGGTACAGAGGTTGGACATTTTGGCGTTTTTTTTCCCTCCAGTTCTGCATATCCACCCTCTAGTTCCTGTGTAGTATCTTGTTTGCTATTTCTCAGTATCATTCCTTTAGCTTCTCCTGGCATTTTTCCAATACAAAATTAGCAGGAAGAAAAATTGCCTTTTGTGTCTCCCTTTCCTCCTTGTGTTAGTACATCTCTTTGGAGAGCCATACTGGTGAGAGCAGAAAATGCTAAATCTGAAATCCCAGGATCACAAAACATCCTTTTGTGTTCAGCACTACTTTGTTGTTTTCTTCTTAAGTTTTTCTTGGGTTTCTTGCTGTTTCTTTAATTGATGGGCAAATGCACACAAACATCTCTGCCCACATTTATTTTTATGTGCAGATCTCTAGGGTGAGGAATGATTTTATTTCACCTGCTTCATTACTTAAAAGAACTTAATGACTCCATTTACATTTACTGTCATAAAGACTGTTGTAAGATCCCCTGCATTACCATCTAAGTAAAACCCATAAAAGCAAGTAGAACTGAGGTTTAGACCAAAATGTATTTTGTGGTCAGTTATTCTGCTTTGAGATACTTTTACTTGTGTTTACTTGTGGTTCTCCACTGTACAGAATGGAAAACCTACATGGCAGTGCACCTGTGGATCTTCCAATGCACTTTCTTGAAAATTAGCCAAGTTGCTTAAACAATTTATAGAGTGTGCCTCAGCTGACCAACAAGTAACTTATGGGATTTCAGAGGGAGTCAAAAGTGTGTACAAATAATGTAATACAGCTGGATTTTTAGGAGACTTTTTAGGTCCTCATCAAAAGTTGCTGAATAAACTGGCAGAAAATAAGGAAAAAATATTTGTATTGGATAAGTAGCTCAAGAAAATGAAACATAGAATAAGACTACATGATCAGTTTTCACAGTAAATGAAGGTTACCAGTTAGTCTTCTCAAAAGAAGGGATGAATAATGAGGCGACCGTCTGTCAGTGATACTGTTATAGAAAAAAATTAAAACAAGGACCAAATATCGAGAACTGGAAAAGGAGATTACAAAGTCCGTTTCATGGCTTTGTGGAAGAATGTTAGGTAAAATCAGTGTAGGTTACTGTCAATTATTAGGCAGAGAAGGTGAGGTATTCCTTACAAATGAAAAGACAGAGTTTGAGACATCTCATCACTCAGTAGTAAGATCTTGGGCTTATAATACTTCTAAAGGGAAGTAAGAATATTTGTACTATATTCCTTTAGCAAAAGATACAAATAGAAATAGTAGTCCTGCAAAAACACTAGCTTAGTATCAATCAAAAGAAAACCAAGTCAATGATAGTAATTACTTGCAAGGGAACATAGAACAAAACAACAAAATTTATGTTTCTTTGTACAGCTGTTGTGTTACTGTATTTTGAAGACCATATGAGGTTACAGTCCCCCTCTGCCCCTATAAAGACATGTTAGAACTTGGCAAGAATCTGGGCATGGTGGCAAGGGTCACCATGAAGCAGTATTCATACAGAGGGCATATAAAGAAGTCAGACTTTTAGTTTTGTAAAGAAATCCTTAGGAATATGAAATACAAAATGAACCACCTCTGGTGTGGGGAATTCCTGAGCTGTAAATTAGTGATGTCTGTTGTGGGGGGGAAGGGTAGCACTCTGCTCACTGTATTTTTAACCTGTCTGCTGTCAGGTACTGGGCTAGGTGGAGTTTTAGTCTGGCTCACTACAACCATTCTTATGATCATATGGGTTAACAACCTGAATTAGCCTACACTGTGGTCAGGTTATACCAGCAGAAAAGAGTGGCAAATGCTGTCCTCAACCTTATTTCATGCACAGATCCTCAGCAAGTTCACTGCTTTTGTTGTAGTATGTGCAGTTGGAGACTAAGCCTGTATATAACTGAGTGTAAAGTGCAGTGTGTCAGTGGTTTGAAACTTTTGCAGTCATTCTTTAAAACATACACTGAAACTCAAGAGGGTCAAACAGTGCTTAAATTGGATGGAAATCCAGATAATTTATGACATGGAAAGCTCAGTTAGGCTCCCAAAAAATGTTTCTTTTTCTGGTGACATTTTTCATTTCTGCAAAATCTTAGATGTATTTCCTATATAAAAGTTCTTTTAAGAGAACTATTTCCTCTTTTTCACCCACCACCTTTATTTCTTTTCCTGCTATTATATAAGAGCAGGAATAGCAATTGTTCATTATTTTTTCGTATTCATCTTCCATGCTCAGGAGACAAAAGAAGCAGAATTCTGGCCAAATTTATAGATTTGCAACACTGTTATATGTAGTTGATAAAATGTAATCTTTAAAGAATACTGGTTGTGTGGCCACATGTGCTAAATCATTTTTTGATCTAACACCTAAACTCCATCCTAATGCTGGCTTCATGCCAGTATTCATGGTTCATGGAAGCATCTACAGGACTACTTATGCATTCCCAGATGTGGTTTGTGTGCCTTCCTATTCATAGAGGCTTGCTGCCTTCCAAATTAGTAGAAAATCTGCAACACATATGCTTCCAGAAACTGTCTCAAAATATGATGATTTAATACAACATTCCTTTCTGATTAGGAAAACTACTTCCAATGAACTATCTGCTTAAAGATTTTTATCAGACATTCAAACTACTGATTCTGCTTTTAAATGATGCTTTCCTTGGCTGTATATTACCTCATTCTGACATCTCATACAAGGAGATTAGTTTTCAGCTTGTAGAACACTGGTTTAAAAGCATTCCCCCTTTTATATTAAGCAGAGAGAACAGCTCATAAATTAACACTTACTTTGTACTGTTATCAGTGTCCTCAGTGCCTCGGAGTGTTTGAGCTGCCTTGATGCACATTTACCATAATAATTGTCAGTCAGGCACACAGACATAAAGGATATCTGATAATGAGTATTTTTTACAGTGTGACTACACAGAAGATATTATGGTTCCAACACATGAAACAAAAGTGTGAGATAATGCATAAGACAAAAGAATTGATTCGATGAACTTCAGTTTGACAGAGCAGATGGTGAATTTTTTCAGTGGTGATCCCAGGGTTCTGGGCCTTTCTCCTTATTCTCTTCCCATTTGAAAATATCCTCTGTTTTACCATTTTCTATCCAGAGAAGCTGATCTCCAACAGTGTAAAACCCAGACCTTTTTCTCCCTTGATTCACAGCAAATACTGGGTGTAAAATTGGCTTTACAGGCATAGGTCTTGATTTGTTTTTATTACCATGTTCCACAAAACATTCAGAGTAGTTTTCAAATACAGGCTCCCAGAGATCACATTATAATAATTTGGTTTGAAGATTACTGGTTGAAGGAGCTACTGAAGTGGAAAATGAAAAGAAAATGAGTATTTGAAATTTAATATGAGACCCATCCATGAAATTAAAACCTTTGATAGAATTAAAGAATCTTTAGTTATGGAACCATTATTTCTTCTTCCCTAGTGAAGGAGAGGGGGGAGCATCTTTCCACAGACATTTTGGGGTTTTACTAGTTAGGTTCTTCTTCAGTTTTCCTATTCATTGCGGTTCACAACTTTCTTCCCAAACTCATTGAGATTTTCACACATAGAAGATATCTCAGAAATTGCTTCTGCAATATAATGCCTAATCACCAACAAATATACAGGCATTTCAGCCACACCAGGGAGAGGATTTAAGATGATTCACCCTTGGATTAACACCAGCCCCTTCAATGCAAGGTGATGAGTTTCAGTCACTTATATTAATTTCTCAGCCAGTTTTGTAGAAATGCTAGAAGCTAGCACAGCATGTGAGTAATATGATACACAACTCTGCTAATATAAATGATAGCTTAGCTGTAGAGTTGGTGAACAAATTATTTGCTAGTGTAACCTAATACTCCAGTCTAATTTGATGTTGCTAGAGGCTGAAAGGAGACACAAATGCAAGATGTAAATTTCTGTTTAATGCAGTGTTTGATAGCCACAGATGGCTAAACTTTAGGCCAAGATAAGTTAAAAAAAGATAACTTTATGGACTTTTGCAAGGCTTTTACTGCCTGGAAAAAAAAATAAAGATGTAGGTCAGAGCAAAAAAATGAAGTGGGAAGCATGGAAGAGATGCACAAATTATTTGAATCAAATACAAAATTCAGCTGATTTCAGATCTGATGCTTTAAGGAATCTGAGTCTGTTCTAATGAAGGTTATCACCATTTACACTCTGACTTCCCTGCAATATTATTTTTATAGCCAAACATCTCCATTCATCAAATGATGTAACACTTTTTTTTCTTTTAAGAGTAACTCTGTGACTACAGGACTTGACTTTAGTTGTTAATTCCCAGAATTCTCAGAACATAATTAATTCTTGCTCCCTGAGTGAAATTATCCGAGTTACCAGTTGGTGATTTCCCTGTTACTGGTCTTTTTTGAAAGGCTGAATTTAGTGTCTGTTTAACATATGCCATCTTACTTTCGAGATCTGGAAGCTCTTTGGGTTTTTTGAGTTCCCTGGACTAAAATGAGAGCAGGAAAACTCTACTATCCCTCGTGCTTATAGTGAGATCCTCAGGGGACTCAAAGACTGGAGCTCTGTGAATTACATCCTTGTACACATATGGAAGGAGTGCTTAGGCTGCCTTCATTCATTCATTCGTCCATTCATTCATTCATTCATTCGTGATTAAAGGCATAAATGTTTTAATGTAAAGGTACTAAGAATTCAAGAGATGACCAAATGCTTGAATCTGTAAGTGAACAAAGAAATATTGGCTCCTTTCCAAACCTTCTGAATCAAGCTGCAGGGGTTCATTTTGTGAACTGAACCCTGCAGGATTCGCACAGCTGTAGAGAAATCTAACACCTAGTCCAAGTGAGACAATTCCAGGATCCAGCAAAGAATTCCTAAACCACACAAGACATAAAACTTGCTTTGTGAAAGTCTTGTTTTCACTTTTTAATCTTTATGCAATTTATCCATTTATTGTCTGTGTCCATTTATTGCCTGTGTCCTTACTAACAGTAAGTAACTAATCTTTACTTCAGGACAAATCATAAAACCTACAGTGAGGTTTTCTTCAGGCAAACTGTTGTTGATGTCTCTAGAAGGCAGAACTTTGCTCCAGTAAAGTCTGAATGAGTGTCTTATGTTATGACCTTGAATGACTTTTATTGACTTTTTAATAAAGTACTTAAATAAAATCAGTAGAGCTCTGAGCTAAGTCACCGTTCATTTTTTTCAGAATTCTGCTTTCTTCATAATAAAGGATTTTCAGGTTGCAAAGTAAAGACTAAAGAAATTGTAGATGGCTAAAGTGTGCCAGAGTGGATAATTGAATTAGTGATGTAGGGGAAAAACATAAATAGAAATCTAGCTAGGTTACAGGAAATCAGGCATACTTAACTGATGCACTTGAAGAATGAATTTTTTTATGTTGTATATGCAATGAGAAAGTTGAGAAGTACAGTTTTTGCTTCTGAAAGACAGATGTGTATACCGAAATATATAGTTTCTCAGGAATATTGTGAAGTCTTTAATCATTAATTCTTATGCTTCCCTGTATTTATGGAGTAGACAGATAGAATTCAAGAGGATAGTTCTGAAAATCGCTCATATGCATATATATGCTGTTTGAAGTGGAGGTGTAAATGGAAAACAGCCTTTTTTGCTTTGAAACACCATTGCCTGTTTCACCTTGAAATTTGTTAGCCTTACTAGTAACTAAATAAGCAATAGCGTGTTGCTGCTGTAGCATGTTACAGCTCTCTCTAAGATCATAAGTAGTAAACTGAATATCAATGAAAGGAGTACAAATTAGGAAAGCACTATTTTGATGTAGAGTTCTCTAATGAAACAACTACTGCATGTCTTCCCTTGCTTAGCTCTGTTTCTTTTTTTAAAGCATGTATCCTAGTGACACAGGATCCACAAGCACTTAGCAAATTGTTCTAAGGGCTAACAATCATTGTGTTAAGAAGTATTTTATTTCCAATCTTAATTTATCTGGGTTTGGTTTCCAGTTTTTTGTCTTCTTACAGCTTTCTCCACCATGAAAATGAGTCCTCTATTGTCTAACACATCATCCCATACGTACATGTGAAACAGAGCAAAGTTCCAACATCACATTAGAAACTATGTGTAGTGCAATAAGTATTTTAACTCACTTTGTCATACTATTAGGGAAAACCTTTTTGCTTATTTTACCTTAATTTAGAGCATCTCCTAGGTGGACATTGTTGCTAACAATTTTTCAACAAATTTCATGCAACTAAATCTCTGTATGTGTCACTGTGTTCTAGCAAAATAAATGAGACACATACTGTGCAGTTTCACCAGACCTGGAGCAGACGTGGAAAAGATATAAATGTGTCAGTATTACGGGAGGAAAAATACATAAATGCACATGGTGACTCTCTTAAGTCTTGGGCTCAGTGTGATACTAATTCATTTTGGTGACATTTGGAAAACTTCTCCCAACATTAATAATAAGTTTATAGTGGGGGGTAATTCTGACAGACACAGTGTTGAAATAAAAACTTGAAAGAATGTCCATCAGATTTTACAGGTGCATAGAACATGTATTTGCAGTTGATTGATGATCTTTTTGTTAAAGGTTGACATAATGCTGAATGGAATGTTTTGTTTATATATGGTGGTCTAGTTTATTGACCAGTACAAAAATGTATGACCAGTTTGGGACTTCATACAGTGTCTCTTTTCCTTCTTCTTTTTTTCTTTTCCCTGGAAGAAATTTCTGTATTTGTCTTCTCATATGATTATGAGGATATGGATGCTCTTTGATTATTTTATAAATATTATTTTCTTGAAGTCGTTGTTCATTTCAATATTATTCACTTTAACTGAAAATTTTGATGAAGAAACCAGAATTTTAAGCAATATTTAGGAGAAGGATTCTGGAATCAACCTTCTGTGCAAGTGTTATAGAAATTAGTTTTTTTCTGAAAATGACAATAATGGCTTATAATTTGAATAGATCTATCTTCTGTTTGACTATTTCTTTTTAAAATCACTTAAAGAAAGAAATCTGAAAAAAAAAGATCCAAAGCTGTCTATCCCCAATGGTTGTAAATGGAAGAAATGAAAAGATGGTGCCAGTATTTAATAAAGAAGTTGATTTGTTTCTTCTATATGATCAAATCAGTGGAAGAAGGGTTGTCTTTAACCTCACCTCCCATTCAAAATCTGAACACTAAAATGAACTCTCAACTGCAGCAGCTACTTATCTAAATACTGAATTGGCTTTGGAATTGTGAAGTGTTGTACAATCAAAGCCATTCTTTATATTTGTGTAAAACTTAAACTTACATCTTAACTGCAACAAGTACGTTGCTCTTACTCATAATTTATAAGTGTGAAATGAGAGCATTTTCAGTTCTTCAATCAGTTTTAGTGCTAAAGCTGGAGTCTCTAGATACCTTTCAGTCAAAACCGACATTGACTCTGAAAGTTGGGTGTTTAAAAGTTTAAACAAAACTGATTAAAGGATCCTAATACCAACTTTGTCCTTAAAGTTTTAGCTATGGTTTTGTCTTCCTTGAGACTGCACATTTTTGTTTGTGTTTATTCAGGAAATAAAAGGTATATCAGAATATTGGAAATATTATGCAGCTTGTTGGTCTGCTTTCATGTTCCTTATCTCAAAATATGATGATCTATATCATTATAAACTCAGTATACTTCTCCTGACTGAGAATTGACTAGGAAAAAAAGGGAGATCCTTATTAAAAACATTCCCCTTCATTAGCTGTGCCAACAAAACATAGAATCCAAAACTGTTCTGCCTGCGCTGGGTCATTGAAGTGTACGGATTGAGATATAGTCAGAGAAATTACCTGGAAATTACCTATCCAACCAAGTCTAGAAGAAAATCTAACAAAAAATGTTAAAAAATGAGGAACTAAAAGACCTGCATGTATCTAGGTTTCAGATACAACAGTATGTCAGTTGATCTAAAACCACAATAAATGCTCCCAGGCATGTGGTGGGTCTCAGTGCAGTGACCTTTGGGGCTGCCCAGTGCAGGGCCAGGAGTTGGACTCGATGAACCTTGCGGGTCCCTTCCAGTTCAGCATATTCTATCATAGGCTCAAGTTCTCTTATTCTTCATAATCCAGAATATTTTATACATTGTTTGTTTTTCACCACACCTTAAGAAAAAACAAAGTTAGGGAAGTTAATAGCACCCAAGTGGATCAGGTAATCTTGGCTCATGGGCCCTCTCAGAGTAATAAAGGGTGTGTGGTCTTTTCATGGTCAGACAGTTTGTCTTGTGAAAAGACCAGATTTCTGTCTGATGTTCATTGTATAGATTCCCATATTTAAAAAGTTGATATTATAATTCTTAGATTTTCCACAGACACAGGATTTAATGTATTTAAGAGTTGTTCTCATAAGCAGGACCTACATGGAAGAATTTAGCTAAGTTATGTCTGGTCTATACACCTGACTTTACTTCTGAAGGAAATTGATTTAGAATCTTTTCCAGTCATGTTCTGGTAATGTTCATGTTCCTACAATAAAGGTGAAAGCCTTTTAACCAAGTGATATTCACCCTTCTGTCTTCTGAATCCAAATCCATAAAGGTGTGATCCTGGTGCACTGTATACAGCCTTTCAATATTCTTTAGGGTGCTGTAAGTTTTGTTTTCTTTCTTACCAGGGTAACGAGTGAATGTAGAAGTCAGATAGTGGTATTGAGAGAGTGAGAATACACTTTTTTCCACTAAGACTAAAGACATCCTCTTCCTTGTAAGGAATTTAAAGAGTTGGAAGAATCACAGATACATGAACTGACAGTGTAAAAAGGGAGGACTAAGTGAAGGAAGTTAAGCTTTATAAAGCAGAGTGGAGGATGTTTTCTGTGCTCAACAAAATTTTGAAATGAGGCAGTACAAATGAACTTCAGTATAACTGTAAGAATATTTGAATGTGGATCTTTGTTGAAGAATTTTTAGATTAAAGCTCAGATAGTGATAAGTATTGTAAGTTATTTTACAAAACAACTTATGTCAGCAATTATGAATGTCTTCAGTGTATTCATCCTTCTGTATACTGAACTTTTCTTGAGTACCTCAGAAGGTAATAAACGTTTTGCTTATTTCTGCATAGTGTTTACTGGCATTGATTTATTAGGAGCTGAATGAAAAGATATTTTGTTGTTCTTTCTTTTGTCTTTTTAATGGATTCAATTTGTTGTGTGTACAGGACTCAGTGTAGTTATCAGGCTAATCAACTAAGCCGCATTATTTAAAAAGTTGGGCTATCCTACATATTTAAAATGAATGTCAGAGGGAGCATAGTTAGAAGAAGCACTTTAAATTGTGTTCTCTTCTGTGTAATTGTGGGTTTATGTAGTTTAACACAGTTGCATAGTATTTTGATCCTTTTCCTTCCAGACCAAAGACTGTTTATCAATTGGTTTGGCTTTTTTGAATTGGTAAGTCTAAATATTTGATTAATGATAACATTTTAATATTGCTTTATTTTCTTGTCCACTCTTAAAACTACTCAAACTGCAGGCTCTTTAAAACTAAAAGAAGGTGTAGGCTTCCAGTCCAGTGGTTAAATTACTTTTTATCTGCAAAAACAAGTAAACTGTAATGAACAGTGTGACTATCAATTTGACAACTGTTAACTGTTGCCAGGGAATTTTCTTGGGTTTGTGATATTCCTCCAGTGAATACTTTGATTTTAATTGGGACTTTGTGACTTTTGCAATGCTTAGTTTGGCATATAACTCCCAAGTTCAGGAATAATTGGCTGGTGTTTCTGCTATTTATCATGAGGCAGTGCAGATAAATGCTCCAACAGTTAAACTGATTTGAGTATAAAAAAAGTCATCAATGTCTTTTACTTTTCTGTTATTCTACAAATGTAAATCAACTCTTGTATAAACTTTGTATAACATGGAACCTGAAAATATGGAAACTGATATTTTAAGACCAAAACGAACTATCTGTGCTATACTGAAGTCAGAATACTGGCAGGGAAATAAGTCTTTATCAGACATGAAATTACTGATTAAAATATTTGTGTACTGTAACATCACTTTAAATAATATGCCATCTAAGAATGTATTTTGTGCATAATAACTTTAAGAAAAAGTGCATGCAGGTAGATATTTGGGGCTTTCTGTGTGAGGAAGTTTAAACATACATCAGGTGTCAGAGCCTGTTGGAAAACTCTATGTCATGCAATTCAGAGCAGACCTGGTAAATCTATTCATCATGAGCCACAGACCACCACTGTGTTTGCACTGCAGAAAGCTGGCCTTTCTTTTCTGGATAATAAATGATCACAGAACTGGAAATGAGTCAGACCTTTCAGACCAGCCAAAGACAAACTATCTTTGATTCCAGTCCTCTTGATTCACCTGTACATATTCCATGTATTACTCAGGTGCTAAGCAGAAGTGCTTTTTGTCCTTGAGGCTGAATGGCCTTTTAGTTTAAATTAGGGACGTTCACTGGTCTTCCCTGAGAAAGTAAAATAAATTTGCTAGTGGTTACTAGTTGTAAAAAGCTGTTAAAATACACAAGTTCTGCCTCATTTCCAGTGAAATGCTGTGACTTAAGAACACTCATTTATTGTTACACAGTATGCTGCCAGACGGTCCAGGTAGATGAAACCTGAGTCTCTCTCTTATTGCTTTAAGCATTTCATTATCACTTGTGGGTTGTTTCAAAAGACAAGGAAAATATAAAACTCCTTGGAGTGAAGGAGTAACTTGCAGCTGAGGTTTTTTGTGGGTTGTTGGAGTTTTTTGCAATAAATTGACTGCATTTGACCTTTGACTCAGGAGGACTTTATGGTTTTCTATTACTCAAGAAATGTTTCCATAATGACAGTGCTATGAGAGGTGAGATGCGTAAAAGAAACTGTTATGTAATGAAACATGAAGAGACACACGTGAAATACTAAAAGCTTGACTGGGCAAGTCAGCCTGTGTCAGCAGTAACGCTAAGAACATCTATCATTGCAGAAGCTGTGCCCAGTCTGTGATACCCTACTGCAAGCTAGGTATGTAGTCAGATTGCTGAAGTGAAGCCCTTTTTCACTGACCTGTTACAATGATATGAAGTGTTAAATGTATTTTTAGATAAGCCATCTTGTTTGCTATCTCTAGACAGCAAGCTGTTATTGATTGATTCCTACCTTTGCTTTCCCAAAGTATTTTTAGTGAGTTTTTATGAATACTTGTATTAACTATATACCTTTGAATTGTGCTCTTTTGTTGTTCTAATGATGACATTAAAAGTTAGACATTAACAATGGTGTGAAATAAGTCACAACAGTTCTTTTATTTAAATACAGTTAAATAAATTTTTAATAGTCTTTTAATCCATGGGAAGTTATGTCCATACTGAAACAGACCACAGAAAAGTTCATTTCATTTTGAATTGTATTTCCCTGATATTCATGCCTGACATCTCTTAAAGAGAGGATACTTCCTTTTCCAAGTTGCAGCCGCTTTTAGGAAAGATTGTAAAGCCTTGCAGACATCTGCTATTTACTAGGTTGCTGATTCTGATTAAAGGTCTCAACACTAGACTTTGATTACCTTGTATGTTAGAAAAACAACTTAAAATAGGCAATTGTATTTGAGTATCACTGTTCATTGTTAAAGTTAGTACAGGTTAGTTAGTTAGAATTAACCTAGCTAAAAAAGTAGTTTTGTGTTTACAATTTTCCTGGTCCCTTATGTTAGTGGTATATATAATTATCAGCTTGTTAACAGGTTGTTGGGTTTTTCTTTCCTTTTTTTTTTTTAAGAAGAAATAGGAAAACTTTGAAATTACTGGTATCATAAATCCTTCCGTTTTCAANCAGTGACACCTGAAACTATTTGTTATTTTAATTTTCATTTCATGATTGTGGTAGTTTGGGTTTCTTATAAAGTTAATAGAATTTCCAATAAAGCTTTAAAGTAATCCCTAATCTTTAAAATTAAATCCAGACTGAGAGTTTCTTTTTCTGTTAGCATTTTTTCTAAAATTCTTTTAATAAATTTAAAACTTTTTTTCATATTTTAAATTTATTTTCTTTTTCATTTTCTGTTGCAATGGGCTTGATGTGCTTGAGGACACAGTGCCCACAGCTCTCTCCTTCCTTGCCCTTTACCCACCCCCACCAGGGAGGCTGAACCCTTCTGAGCCCCTCACAAGCTGCTTATTCACCTCCCTNAGGATACTTCCTTTTCCAAGTTGCAGCCGCTTTTAGGAAAGATTGTAAAGCCTTGCAGACATCTGCTATTTACTAGGTTGCTGATTCTGATTAAAGGTCTCAACACTAGACTTTGATTACCTTGTATGTTAGAAAAACAACTTAAAATAGGCAATTGTATTTGAGTATCACTGTTCATTGTTAAAGTTAGTACAGGTTAGTTAGTTAGAATTAACCTAGCTAAAAAAGTAGTTTTGTGTTTACAATTTTCCTGGTCCCTTATGTTAGTGGTATATATAATTATCAGCTTGTTAACAGGTTGTTGGGTTTTTCTTTCCTTTTTTTTTTTTAAGAAGAAATAGGAAAACTTTGAAATTACTGGTATCATAAATCCTTCCGTTTTCAACATCTTATTTTCTGTTTTAAATTTTATTAAAGTCTGTCAACAATTATTCCTGGTTTTGGAGTCTACTTAAATTTTTTAACCATGCTAACAAAAAAGCAAATAATTATTAATTTTATCTTCATAGCATGCTTCTGAGGCAGGAAAGTTCTAGCTCAATTACACAGCCAAGGAACTACAGCATCAGAAGGACTGAGTGGCATACAAAGGTCACACAGGAAGCCTGTGGTTGGGCTGAGGACTGACCCTGTCTAATTGCATNTTTTACTTTTTGTCTATGAACTTCCCACTTTAGCAGAGACAAGAGGTAAAAGAAGAAACTGCAATATCTTCAACCTAACAGAACTCAGGACCAGCAGGAAATGTCACAAAAAAATTCTTGCCTGAAAATATTTTCAACTATGAGTCTTTTTAGTCAGGTCTGAGAGGAAGGAGAAGCACAAGATGTGAGACTATGAGCCCCGGAAGTTTGTGGGATGGGAGTGTCCATTTTTAGCTGAAAGAAACTTGATAGGGTTTGGATGAAAGTGACATGACCAGCCCTGCCATAACCACCCTATCTTAATGGGAAAGTGAGAGAAGCTGTGCAAAAACCCCCTAACCACATTTCTCTGCCCTCAACAGACCATTTGTATGCAACCATCTCCATTGCTTGAGGCACTTTCTAAAGTAGTTCTACGGTTTTTACTGTCCTCACCCTTAACATGGATGATTTGGACACGTGTTTTGGACGTGGTTGAATTGCCATGACGTGTTCAGGGAAAAACCCAAACTTTCTTCAAATTGATATGTCCTTACAGTGTGCATCTCAGAGGGCTTTTAAGGTCTGTGCAAAGAAATACAGGTTGCAGATAATTCCATTTCCTTTGACACCGAATGGATCTAATTCTGCTGTCAAAGGGAAATATTTTTTCTTTCTTCTGCTTATTAGCAGATATTGTACTTTTCCCAGTCTTTAAAAGTTCCTAATTCATCTGTGTTTTCTAAAGTATTTCACAAAATACAGTGAGGATAAAGAGTGACTTACAAAGAGTAAGTCAGTGCTGAACTCTTCATTCTCCGGCTTTAGGAAACAATTAGAGTAACTTCTGGAGTGTCCTGGTTTCATTTTAATAATTAATGTCTTGTAAAGAAGGCATAGTGGATTAAAATGGATTCCTTGCACCCAGAGTTGTGAAACTGTTAACTGTCTTTCTTCTCGAGATAAAACAAATTGTTATACCAAAAGTAACTCTTTAATTTAAAATATGTATTATTTATCTATCATTGGAGATGCCCCTTCGTGTTTTCATTTAAAGTTTGACATAGTCCATTTTAAATATCAGTCAATATTGCAGATATTTTAATATTGTTAAAGTCCATATTCTATAAAGTGTTGCATTCTAGGAGGGAATTCATAAACATTTTGCCAAATCTTTTTAAAAACGGCTTTGTTTGATCATGCCCTCTGATGTTTGCTTTCCAGCTTTGAATACTCCAGCAAACATGTTGTAAGGACACTGTCTGAAAGTACAAGCTGTAAGCACATACTGCTGACTGCTCACAGAATTTGAATTATAAATATTTGTTGCAAGCAGTTATAATTACTGAGTTTAGTATGAAAGGGAAGAAACTGAGCAAAAACTGTCACACACCAAGGATAAAACAGTACCTCATATTATTTTAAATTGCAGAAATTCACATGAAACTCATGGCTGTCCTCCACCTATACTCAGTACTTAGGTCAGTAAAAAATTTTTCAGTGCAAGGAGTTTTCTCAGTTCTGTTTTAAGCTGAGTATTTTCAATTTGTAACTAGGAAGCAAATTATGGAAGGGATATGCAAGAAAAAAATACATACTTTTCACTAAGAAAAAATGTATACTACAGCTTGTGTGCCTATGACATCTACCAAGTTTACCATGTGTAAATGTGGTATACACTGTTTTAGTGTATGTGGAAAGAAACCTTCTCCTTAAAATACTCTATGTCAAAACAAAAAACAAAAAATGCCTGACTTACTGTACATATGGTTGAATGGAAATCCTGAAAAAGATTTTGCAGTTTTATAGTAATGTCTGATTTCCGCAGCATTTCAGTTTGGGGGGGTATTTTGGCTGGCTATTTAGTTGTTTAAAGTATTTCAAGATCGATAGTACATTTACTATTGAGTAAAAATTCATTATTGGTATTTTTCATGTCTTCTGGTAGTAGAAAGCCATAGACTTTGTATTTTAAGTCTTTGAAAAGTGCAGTGTAAGTCAGGATATTATGTGCCTTTTGTTTCTTAATGTGAAACTTAGTGGAATGAATCCATTTTCAGATTGGAGCATTAATAACAAATAAATCTCTTTGCTTCACTGAAGGCAAGCAAAGGTGAAATGACAGTGTCAGGTAATACAACACCATGAAGGCATCTCATAGGAGTTCCTGTGCATATGCCTTTTTTCTTATGATAATAATGCTTTGTGGTGACCTGCTTTCATGCATGTTCCCAAAGAATTTTCTAGTTGTTGCAAAACTAATGTGGGTTACTCTGTGTTGCCAGAAAAAGACTTCATAAAAATGACCATCCAAGGGAAATAGGGAATACTTCCTACATTTTTCCAAAATTCCTCGATCTGTCAACAAGGATGAGGTGGTTATACAGAGCTTCAGATGCTGGAATAGAATAGAAAATGTTCTTGAGAATATGACTACTGAATGATTGCAAGTAGAAAATAATACCTTTAAGTGTTTCAGTAAGGTATATTAGTTTTTCTTCTTTGAAAATCTATTTTAATAGTCGGTAACCAAATGCCTATTCCCAAAACCATTTTCATCTCTTGCCATATTAGACTAAGTGGAATGGTGTCTCATCATATGGGGACTTCACTCTGTTTCTGCTGCACAAGAAGGGCTGGGGAAAATGGCAGCATTGGCTTGGTTTGAGTTTTGACACCAAAATCCTGAAGGAAAACTTTTCCCTTGGTCCTAATTCACAGGCACTAATATAGTGAAAAGTTTTGGCAGAATTTCAATTAAATATTTACCTGCTCCTATATCAAGAATTCATCTGAAAAAATACAGTTTTACTTGAAATTGTACAACTGAGGGGTCTAATCCATGCATATATTTAGGCTGAATTATTAACTCAGTGACTTAAACTTAACAGTGTAGATGCATTTTCGTGGCTCAGAAGCACCACATGTGCAGCCTTACTTTGTCAGTACAAAGCCAAGATGGTGTGCTCACAGCAGAGGTCAAAAGAAAGGTTGGTTGCACAGCATTTTTTTGTCTTTATTTTGTGTTGTCTACACTACCAGTCAGCCCCTCCACCTGAGGCTTTTCTCCTACATCTCAGGCTCTTAAATATGCAATTTTTACATTCAGATTTAAAATGTAATAGCCAACATTACAATGAAACAATGAAAATATATGTTCAGATCCAAAGGCTCTGTAGGTCTGTCTTTAAAATATTCAGAGGACCTATGTCAGCAGTAGAGCCAATTCTCATGTTTACATATCTCTTTCAGGAAATCAGTATTATATCTGAAGTATATTTTAATGTTGTTGAAACTGTAAGTAACTTAAAAAGTAATCCTATTCTACTACCTTTATCCGCTAGGTGACAGCACAGCTCTTTTACCTTTTTTTATTATTATCCCTAGGTGCTCTTTTAAAAAGTAGTTCAGCACGAACTTTTAAGAACGTGTTCTTTCCAAGTGAAAAGTATGTGCTGTGCATGCTTCTTTTAATTAGTTAAATTTTTATATTGTAAGGAAATTTTTCATAGTATAGTTACTTTAGTTAATGCAAATAAAATTCTTTATCATTGAGTAAAGTTGTTTAACTGTGAAAGATGGTACAGAGTAGCTTAATTGTGATCTGATAAATAGCTATGGAAAAGCAAGTCCTGGAAATAACTGGGGAAGAAAAGCAGTTTTCAACCCCAAGGTAAGATACGCAGAACAATTATACTTTTGACTATACTATTGGTATATACTTTTTATACTATTGGTCTTTAAAAAGAGCTTAAATTAATAAAGCTTTCTCCTTAATAAATAATAGATTTTGCAGTGCAGTAAACGTTGTATACGGTGATTTAATTAGAGATGCACTACTTTTGGTACTGTATTTTATAGTTTGTCTTCTACTCTAGTAGTTACTTCCAATTTTCTGAAAATTCTTGAGAAGCCCAAGCATTTGGAAGAAAACAGAAGATGAAATTTACAGAATTGTATTTCCACACAAAATTGCATGCATTTTGAAAACTGATCATGGCTAAAATTCATTTCACTGCTGTTCTGTGCTTGGGTCAAGTTATGTCTTCAAGTGTCCATAGACAAGTCAGGCAATGTCCTGTGTAAGATTAATTATATTGTAAATAGACTGTAAATACTTTCATATAGATATATATATATAAAATTAATTAAAAACATAATTTGTCAGGTTTAGAGACTACATATTTCTGAAAGCCAAGTACATGTATTAAAAAGGCCATGAGTGCCACATTTTGTGTTTATAATAAACTTTTTTATAAATATATTTGATGATAATGTTTGATTTGGATGAGATTATTTTGTGTTACACTGTCAAGTAGCTTATTGTTCAGTAGTGGAATAATTGCATGTTCATACTAAATTGTCTTGACTCTTAATAAAGAATACAAATTTGTTACATAGCAGAACTGTTTCCTTCTATCATTCTTCTGCTGCATTCTAGGAATACGTCTGTAAAATGAATACCTAAATATGTACAGTAGGCAAATTAAATAAGCAAAATGGATATTGCACAATAATAAAACATGCTGGTCAATAAGTAAAATGAAATAACTTTACTGATTTGATGGGTTGTCTTACCAAGCATCTTCAATATAAACTTTCTAGAAATCTGGATTTTAAATATTTAGGAAAAACAGAGTTGTAATAATTTATAAAATGTCATTCCTATAAATAAATTTCAGTATGATTTACAGAGCTGATTGCCAGCTGAAATTTTGACAAGATTTATGCTGTGGTTACTAACCTTCTTCCCCAAAACAGTACAAGTTTGAATAGAATTTGGCCCATTTATGTTTAATGGCTGAGGACCATGTAAGGCTTACAGATTTAAAATTTATGATAGAGCAATACAAAGGATTGCTTTGTACATTGACCTAGGATTCTAGCAACATTAAAGGCTGGCTTATTTCAGGGCTTCTAGTAAAATTCTGTAGTTCAACTTTGAGACATCATTTTATATACATGCATGTAACTGTTATTTTTTTGTCCTATTACAACATGGAGTACGAATATTTCATTTAAAAGAAGGAGTTCCTCCCTGAATTCCATCATTTTCCTGTTTTTTTCTCAGAGGGTGAAGATCAAGTGCCCAATTATGCTACCTAGTCAACTGCATTCCCATTATAATATTTTCTTTTAGGCATGTAACAAAAACTGAATGTATACATCCTCTGGCTGCACTGCATAAGATGCACTTCTGTACCTTTCAGTTTAACTGTAAAACAGTTAAATGAGAAAGCTCTCATACCTGATTTTAAGCAATTATGGGGATAACAAACACTAAACAAATAAGTTACTAAGTTCTTAACTGAGATAAAAGAGATTGCAAACAAAATACATTTCCAAAAATGTTGCATTTTTCTACAAATAATTCAAGAATCAAAGTAGCAATTCTATTCATAACTTTATAGTTAAAAATTTGTAACTTCCATTATAAACTGGTATTTTGGACTGTTCATGACTGTACTCAGACATTTAAAAATAAACTAGAGAAGCTATGAGGTCTTTTTGTGGCAGTGACTTTTTAAACTATGCATTTGAAAAAATAGTTCTGCTTTCTTGGGGTGTCCGTACATAGAAATTAGTTGTTTTCAGACACATTTTTGTAGACTTGTAAACCAAAGGATATTTTATTTTTCCAGGTAGAATTTTTAAACCCCATAGTTCTTAAAATTATCAGTGCTAGCAAAGTAGCATCTTTACTTTTGGAAATAGTTGCTCTCTGAGAATGCTTTCCCAGAAGGAAACTTTCCTGAGCTCTGTCATACCATTAGTTCTAAGCAGAAGAGAAGTTACCTAAAAATTTCTTCTTAGGGGAGGCTGGTACAGTACAGCTTCATGCACCAACACCCTGCTCCTGTTTCTTACCTTCCTCATATTACACTAATGACTTCAGGTAAGTTGCTTATGATTTATAGCAGTCCAAGAGAAACATCAGGTTGCTCATGCTTTTAGCAGCTCTTTCTACAAAATCGGATGTGAAACAATACCTTCACTACTAAAGTCTGGTCGTCTCTATTCCATGCTTCACAGGAAAAATTGATGGCTTGATTCTGAACTTGTTGAAATCTTTAGAAGCAAGGCTTTTCTGTCAGCTTCAGCAGGTGTCGAGTCAAACCCTTTGTTCTGATCCTGCAAGGATTTATGAGCACACTGCTGTATATCCATTAATTTCACATAACCAAATTCATTGCTGATTTGAGGTGCCTGAGCTTTAACAGTATTTGTATTTTTACTTGCAAAAATTATGGTTCCATTATAAGTTGTGGTTCTGTCATTTACAATCAAGGTTTAAAAGCTATTTTTCATTCTTTGCAATTTTTAGCGCAATTTTGTCTTTGATTTTTTCTTTGCAAAAACAATGGATGCATTTAGAAACATGCAAAAGAAAAAATCCTGTAGCATAAGAAAAGTAACAGATAGATGGAGGTTGAGGAGTAAAACGTTGTTCATAGAGTATATAAAAAATTAAATACTAAGATGAAAACAAAATGTAGTAGGTGGAAAATGCAGATGACTGCAGCTTTTTTTAGCAGCAACAATTACCTCTGCTGTTGGAATTGCTGAGAAGCTCATAATAGTGGAGGTATTTATCTGTCTGACATCACTAGGAGAACAAGCCCCATTCTCCAGCAGAAGGCTGGGGCACAGACTCTACAACTTATCTACATTGTTTCCGACTTCTCCAGGACTGCATGAGCCTTTGCTCTATGTGCAAGCCATTGCACCATCTGCCATCCTCTAGCTGAATAGCATCTTGTTTCTTGCTACTAGCACATAATGTTATGATTCTGCCATCTTTTTTGCAGCACAGGCAAGAAGGCAGGGTTTTTTCTCCCATTTTAAGTAACAAAAATTATCAAAGTGACATTTGTATTTATTAGTCTCATTCAAAGTAATTTATGAAAATGCATTAGTTAGCTGAGCAATGAATTCCTCAATCCTTTCTTCTTTATACCTTGAAGTGCACTGTGCTTCCTGAGTTCCTTCCTAACGGCATCCTGTAACCTTGCTAGCTTTTCCCATGTGCTCCTACATTTGGGCAAAGGCAGTATGAGCTGTGGGTGGTTTGGTGCATTATAATCAGACTAGTAAATAACAACACCTACAATTGGCTGTGTGGCTGTTCCCAAGCAATTCCTAATCATGTTTCACTTTTGATAAAAGCTGTTAAGACTGTTAGACTAGAAAAGTGTCTAGTTTGACTTCCTGGCAACTACTTTATTTTTGAAATTAATCAAATAAATAGAAGAATCCTGTCTGTTTAAGATAGCTATTCCTCTGGAAAATATAATTGAAAATGGCCAGTGAATTCAAGGTGTTCCAAATAGCTGAGGTTGGAAGGTGTGCCTGGATAGATTGCCCAGGGCTGTGCCCAATTAGGTTTTGAGTACCTCTGAGGACAACGTCTCCACAACACCTGTGGGCAGCCTGTTTAGCCTCTCCAATACAGAATGCTCTTAGGTGAGGCAGAAATTCCTGTATTTCAGTTTTCCCTCCTTGCCTCTTATCCAGTCAGCTGGGCACCACTGAAAAAGGGCAACCTCCTGCCCCATGAGGTATTTATACACATGGATGAGATGCCCCTGAGTCTTCTCTTCACAAGGTTGAACAGTGCCAATCTCTTCAGGTAGCTACATGAGAAGCTCCAGTCCCTTAATAACCTTCTGGGCTCTTTGTTTTATTCACTCCAGTTTCTCTCTCTCTGTCCTGTACTCTTAAGTACAAGACTGCACATGTTTTCTGTACCTGTTCTTACAGTTCAGTACTGTTGAATGCATTTAAGCTTTACTTATAGCAGTAGGAGTAATTATTTTTTTTAATATATCAACCTAAAAAACTTTTAAAGTATATTTGATTTGATTTTTACCTGTTTGTAAAATACTAAAATTTGCAGAAGCTAAGGAAGGAATACTAGCCCATACTGTAAGGAGAATACTTTTCTGGTCATGCAAAGGAACAGCATCTTTCCTAGCACTAATAGCACTATTTATTGTTTTGGATATGTGAATTTGGATCAAGGAATTTGCTGTGTTGAAGAAAAATAATGTTGGAATCTAGTCTTCTGATTATACCCGAAATTTTAATGAGGTTTCTTCAGGCTACTGACTTCCCTTTCACACAGAAGTGCTACCATTATGTGACATTTCAAACTTTCTGAATGCATTATTTCACTGTGTTGTGAGGCAAAAATAGAACCATACAAGTAGTATATTTGACTATATAAAATACAGTTATAACTTTAAGTACATTTATCTATGAACCTAAATACATATACAATATACATAACACATATATCTATGAAAGAATATAAAAATATAAAACTGACTTGTAAAAATGTTTTAATCCTCCCCTTTTGATTCCACTGGGCTCTCAGACATAATTGATTTTCAAAGATGCCATGTTATTCCTCAGCTGTGCAATGTGTCATTCTACAAAATGTTCTGTAGCATATGATTCCTTTTATTGACCTGAATAGTTTAGATTGGAAAAAGACACATGTAATGACTATGAATGGTGCTCATTTATAGATTTTTATGTTACATGCATTCCAGTAAGCATGAAATGCATTTGCACCTTACCAAATTTGATTTTTTACATCAGTATTTGTATTCCACCTTTGGGTTACCTGTCTCTTGGTTAAAGAAACAAGGTGCATTCAAATACAAAAGTGTCAAGTACAGGAAAAGCATAGGGAAGAGTCTTAGCAAAGTCAGGCAGACTGGAGGGAAAGACAGCAATGCTAACCTACCAAGAAATGGCACTTTATTCCCCTCTGAAATAAACATTATTAAAAAAAATTTATATCCTGTAAATACTTGTCTTTCAGGATTCTCGCTGATCAATATACTTTGAAATGCAAGTAATAGTGGAGGAGTTCTCTTCAGTCAGAAACATTTCTGGGGAACCTGCAATTAGTGACCTAAATTAAAAAGTGTAATTATGAGCTCTAATTAATATTTAGCTAGTTTAATTGAAGAAAATACAAGTACTAATTTTTCAATTAATTACTGTTTCTCTAATTTAAATGTGGAAAAAGGAAATAAATTGTTTTTAAACAATCTGTATCTGTACACATTAATTATTTTTGTAATGTATCAAATTAGTTCCTTATCCAGCAAGATTACAGCATTTTCCTGAAAACTTTGTATTAATTTTTTTTCTTTGGATAAGCACAAAAACTTAAAGATCCAAATATTTTGTTGGGCCAGATTTTCAGGAGCCTATAAGTATGGACAAATGAGGGTTACTTTCTTCTAATCCCCTTTGTTCCTAGCTTCTCAAGTAATGTAAGCAATTAATACACAGGAAATAGATTTTAAAACTCTATTTCAGTGATAATTCTAAGTAGTACAGTTTAAAGAGAACACCTGCCATTAAATGGCTCAGAAGCAGTAAGAAAGGAAACGTCCAAGCAAGACAGACTTAGAGGAGTAGTCAGTGGAGAACTGATAGAAACATTTTCAGTAGAAAAGCATTTTACACCATTTGCTTTACTTTGAAAATCCCAGTGAGATTATATTAAAGCCTCAGTTTTCATCCATCTCTTTTCAGGGGGTTCATGAGAGAGGTAGGGAAAAAAAAAAGGTTTAACTAAATAAAAATCTTCACATTGTATTGCTGAAGGGCTTCGACTAATTGTTTGAATCCAGGTAATTCTCATGCTTAGTTACCACATACAGTCTAATAATTTATTCTGGTGATATACATTGAAGTTAATAGTTTTTATATGTTTATGTGTAAACTAAGGAAACTATGTATATTTTGCTAGTTTTACAGATATATGATACTGTTTGAAGTTCAGTATTTCCTCAGTTTTCATCAGTCAGTTACGATTCATTCATACCTTGAAGGAAAACTGTTGTGCTTCTCTCTGCACAAAGGATCTTTCTTGCTGCATTACTTCTCAGTCTCTTCTTAAGTTGAGAAAGAGACAAGTGCTACCCAGCATTTGTCAGAACTATGATTTTTGTCCAGCAATATACACAAGGTTCTATTTTAAAACTTGAATTTATTTTTTACTGTTCTAGATAAGTTTAATGGATCTGTTCCATTAAAAACATGGCTACAGAAGGTCTACACATTAGGGAGATTTCATATGGCTCTTGTTGCACCTGAAAAAATAATTTCACTTTCAGCACTAAATAGAGAGAGAAGAGCATCAATGTTCATGGTTTTACAGTTTAACGTAGCAGGTGAGAGCTACTCTTCAGAATGGTTGTCATGCTAGTTTCAAAAAGTACAAAAACATGTGGGCTTTCTAGAGCTGAGCAGTCAGTGCTGGCTGTGTGCCAGTATAAGTAAAATGTGTAGAAATGTAATGGCCCAGAGCAAGCTAATGAATGACAGTGTCGCACAAGATCTTCAGGGAACAACAAGAATATGCAGGTCTTAAATATTTATTTTTGCTTTTGGAGAATATGTAATATGTTTTCTAATGTCTTTCAGGGAAAAAAGGGTCTTCAACTGGAAACAAATATGATTTAATGAAAAGAAAGCAGTAAGGCATAAGATGCCAAATTGGAAAATACTGTTTATTCACGAGTAACAGCATTAGTAAATCAAGGCTGTGAGTTATTATGGTTCCTATTGCTAAGCTGTGCATATACAGCTACAGTCTGATTCATTGTTCACAAAAAAATGGCAAGATACAACAGGTGGATGGCAGTGATAAATTTAAATATAGAGAAAGGGAAAAGAGTAGGCAATTATCAGGTGCCAAGTGTGCAAAGTTTGAGTACAGCTGCAGCCATCTAAATTCTGTAGCTGACCTGGGTTAGACTGTCATTGCTGACGTTTTACCCTTTTTGTTGCCATTGTGTAATGTGTGCATTGCCAGATTCCTTGGATGTCTGCTACTGTGCAATATCAGCTAAAAGAGCAGACTGGGACAAGAAGTCATTGAGAACAGCCCTGTGGAGAAGGACTTGGGAATTCCCATGGGTGAAAAGCTGGACATGAACCAACAGCATGCACTTGCAGACCAGAGGGACAGTTGCATCATGGGCTGCATGATTCTGAGGTGATTCTGCCCCCCTGCAGTGCTGTGTCCAGGTCTGGAGTCTTCAGCACAAGAAAGAGCAGGCCCAGAGGAGGGGTAAGAGAATGACGGAGGGCTGGAGTGCCTCTCCTACTCCACCCTACTAAAGATGGGTGGAGAGAACCGGAGCTGTTCAGCATGGAGAAGAGAAGGGTCTGGGTAAATCTCGTTGTGGCCTTCTAGTGCCATAAGGGGGGTTATAAAAAGGAGGGAAAGGGGCTTTTTATATGGACAGATAGTGACAAGACAAGGGGCAATAGCTTTAAAGTGAAAGAGGGCAAGGTTCAGTTAGATGTTAGGAAGAAATTCTTTGCTCAGAGGCGCTGGAACAGGTTTTCCAGAGAGGTTGTGGATACCCCATTCCTGTAAGTGTTCAAAGCCAGGCTGGATGGTCCTGAGCAAACTGGTCTAGGGAGTGGTGTCATTGCCCATGGCAAGGGGATTGGAACTAAATGACCTTTAAGGTCCCTTCCAACCCAAACCATTGACTGTATGATTCATGCAGGAATATTGTTCTGATTAGTGTTTATGTTCTATGCATGTCTGCTGTGTAGCACAGATTCACTATAGCTCTACAGAGATGCAAAACTTAACATCTGAACTTTGACTCTGAAACATGATTATATCCATGGCAAATCATTATTCAAAGACTATTTAATAGAGAAAATGTCCTAATGGTTTCATTTATAAGAGAGAGGGAAAAAAAAGCTTTGTAGTTGTGATAGCACTTGATAACGTTGAGCTTTGAAAAACACACTGTATTTAAGTTAAAAGAAAGGTTGTTGTTTGCTATACTTTTAGCTTCTTTACTTCTTAAAAATTCCTACTATTTTTAAAGTGGTAGCAGATGCTTGTTTGTTTATCTGAGAAGGAGTGCTTTGGTACTAAATTAGGTGGATTAACACCGTTGTTTAAATCAGACTGTAATAGTTCAGAAAGGTGTGTTGCTTTCCTCAGAGCAGCTTTCCATTTAAAAAGAAAAACTGCTTTTTTCCATACATTTGTAGTCAGAACTGGGTTGCTTTTCAGTACAGGCTTCTACAACGATTACACGCAGGTGCAGAGGCACCAGCCATTCTTTTGGAGGAAAACAGTGATGTTTTCTTTATTGGGTCTCATGGTAGGAAACCAAATAAAAGTTGCAATCTAGACCATTTATAAATTAAGGACCCTGCAACATATACAAAGTGTTTATTCATGTGCTTATACATATACCATAAAACCAGTGATAATTAGCTACACAGATGATATCCACTCCAGTTTAAGTATCAAGTTTCAATTCTCTCCTGCAGCTTGGTAGTTCAGGGCTGCTGTCTCACAGATTTTCCTAGTGGAATAGTTCCAGAGTGCAGGGCTCCTGGAGATGGTCTTCTAAAGGACTTCTATGGATCCTGCAAGAATGAATTATTGGAATTAGCTCTGAATGAACAAACTAATATCATACTCATGGGCTATCCAAGACAGGAACATCCAACCTACAAGTTAGACATCATAGAATTGTGGAATGGCTTCGGTTGGAAGGGACCTTAAAGATCATCTAGTCCTAACCCCTCTGCCCTGGGCAGGGACATCTTCCACCACATCAGGTACCTTAATTAAAGTGTCTGCAGCATTAAGCTGTGAGTGTGGAATATAAGGAATATCAAAACAATTAGATATTAAAAACTGACTGTTCTCTGTGCCTGCTAATTTCAAAGTTTTCAAACTGTCATTTCATGCTTTTTCGAGTCTTACAGAATTTGCATGTTTTGTAACTTGAGGCTTCTCTTTGTCTGTCATGCCAGATACAGACAGAAATGGACGATGAAAAATGCTGAATATATATTGCACAGAGAGAAAAGGGGGATTTGGAAATTAAAACCAAACACAATTCCAAGATTTAAGTTATGTGTTTGCCCTAATTAAAATGTAAGATTTGCTCTGTTATAGTGAACATTTTTTTCAGTGATTTATGACACTAAGATTAATAAAAGTCAAACAGCCTATGTATCCCACAATTACATTAATTGCATTTCACTAAATTACTCCTAGTTTGTTTTAAAGAGTTCTTTAAGTAATATCTAACTGTTACAACCAAATCACAAATAAAATAAGAGCAAATATGTTAAAGACCTGATTTTATTTAAGCAAGTGAAAGACTATTCCCATTAGGGATTGCATCTTTTCTCAAAGCAATCTGCATAACTAAGTCTTTGGTCTCCCAATTTTTACATTAACTAATCGTACATTAGTGAGATATCTTGCTTTGTGTACAAGGGAAGGATGATGGCTGTTGCATACTCAGACTTAGTAAGATGTTTAACAATCTCTTGTAGACTCATTGTCACAATGTTGGTGAGTTGTGAGCTGGACCAGTGGTTACTGAATGAAAAATTGGCTGGACTGCTGCTCTGTAGGAGTTGTGATCAGTGGTGCAATGTCCAGCTGGCACCCAGTAACCACTGATATTGCATGGGAAGCAATACTGTGTATAGCACCAGAATGGAGCAGATCAGGATTTTATAATTTTAGACTAAATGGAGGTCCCTCCCAAACTAAATTATGCCATGATTTCATGCAAAGCAAAAATAACCAGTGTAGTGGTGCACAAAAGCGCATGTTCAAGAAAAGCGAATAACAAAATTTATATCACTAATAGCTGTCATCTGTTGCAGCAAGAATTCTCTGTGTTACAGGCTGAATTTTCAGTGTGGCAGTTTCACACTTGTGCTTAAGGACAGCCAATGAGCAAGTGTCTGTTTAAAGCAGTTTCTGAAACTGCTGCCCTGACATTGTCTTCATCAGTAGAAAGCTTCCAGTTTCTACATGGCTGAGTGTGGACATGGGGAGTCTTGCTTCAGGATGTGTTGCTGTTTGCCCAGACCACTACATGCAGTTTTACATGCGGCTTTTAACCAAAACTGCACCACTGGTTTCTTCTGTGAGATTTCATATGCAAACACTATCTGACATTGCTGAATTCCGTTTTCTTTCTTCAAGTCCCAGAATTTTCCCATGCCTTCCTCCTATTACACCCTCTTGCTGTCATAAATTAGCTTTTCTTTCCCCAATTTCCTGTAAAGGGTGGTCAGTCTTTGGACTTCTAAGTCTACATACTGCCAACGCTATATGTGGCTGAGTGCCAGAAGTTGCAAAGAACTGTGAAAGCAGGGTACTCTGAGACAAATATCAGATATAGATTGCAATAGATGATAACAGTGGCTTCCTGACACTGCAAAACTCCACTACATTATGGAAGTATGCTCTAATCAGACCTTAGTCTCACCAGGAGCCCATGTTGAATCCATGGTGCTGTGCTACTTGCCAGTGGTGTGATGCAGCAGTATTAGATGAGCTGCACAGTACCTCAAAAGCTATATTGTGTCTTCTATTTCTTTGATATTACATCAAAAGTGATCAGAGAATTATCTCTAAAGTGAAGTAGGCTATGTTCTGCAGCAGTTCAGGAAAGTAAACAAAGAAACTTATTTTTCTCTCTTCACAAAAATCACTATTCCCTGCCTTTTCAGTGGCAGCTGTCTGCTCTGCTGTCAGTTCACCAAGGATTCTCCAAACCCTAACAAGCAAGAAGAGTCCAAATGAAAGAATAAGACAAAGTCTGGTTTTAGCTAAAAACAAATGTCATTTAGGTATTTTGGGGCCTCAACACTAATTGCTTAATCTTGTCATTCTTTTTGGTTGTGTTAAATTATTTCCAAATATAGAAACGTAGCAAAAAGAATTAAATTAATTAATTGGGTCTATATAGTCACAGTCCTCTAATAATGTAAAATGCAAATGCTGTATCTTTAGGAACTTTGCGAGGAATTTTGCTTCTTTGATGTCATAATATAGAAGCATATGCCAGCATTTGCCTTCTGCAAGCACTCAAACTGGTTTTGATTCTTACAGGGTGGATCTTGCAGGGTTTGTTTATTTCCAACTTTCACAGTTTGTGAAGAGGACAACTCTTGAACTTGCCAGTATACAGGAACTCTGATTTTCCTCTTTGTTTCTTTGTTTGTTTGTTTGTTTTATTGTGAAAGGAGGATGGATTGATGGTGTGGAGAGGAGAGGTTTGAACAATGAATTGACTTTGCAGTGCACGTTTCAGGATATCCACTGTTTAGATGCCAGAAACTCGGATGTGTGGAACACTTTTCAGATGCTGATTGCATTACACTACTTGACTCTGACAAACATATTTTTGCAGGGGAAGTATAGACATTAAGGGATATAGAGTTTCTTTATTAGTATCAAAAATAGTGTGACCCACTACACCATGGCAGAGGCATTTTGTTCAGGCGGCAAAAACCCTCTAAAGATACCGTACCTATGTTAAGACTTAGAGTTATCCTTTTTTAATTGACATGTAGCTGACCACTGTCTGTGATTAGAGCATGTATTAAAGAAATCAACAAGAGGATTATAGCATCTTTAATTGTTTTGAGGGTTCATTTTGTTCTGGAAAAGGATCTCATTTTAAAACAAATAGTGGAGAAAATGCATCTTCTGTGAGAAAAGATCCTTAATAATTCAGTTAAATATATAGTTACTGACCAATAAAAATCAGGTATTTTCCCAAAGGAAGAAGTTGAAAATTTCTTTTCATTACAGTCAGTGGTGGTAAGTCCTCATATTTTTAGTGGAAAATTATTCCTTCTTAACTGCTGGTCTTTATATACTTAAGACATTTGTCTCTTGGCAAGTTCAGTGTTACCAGCCTCTGTGCCTCTGTTGGAGGATTATTGCTCTATATTTGTGTTAAATAGAGCTACACCTTTTTCCCTTCTACTTCTTCTTTGCATTTTTGTTTTGTTTCGTTTTTTTTTTTTTTTTTTTAAATGCTGTCAAGCTGCTGATGTAATTAAGGTTTGGAAAGAAGAGAGGGTGTGGGCGCCTGAAAATGTTAAAGACAGGTTAATTCTAAACATGGCTTTGCATGTTGACATTTCCCAGTTAGCAATCAGCTTCGTAGTGGATTTCTCTTGAATTTTTGCCATGATATACTGCCAGCAGATGGGAGTGGTGAAAAATACTGGGAAGACCAGTAACTCCTAAAATAACACATAATAGTGGTGCTGTCATCACCTGTTGCCACAACACAGAATTCAACAAAAAATGCATGCAATAGAAGACCTTAGAATATTTGACATCATTGTGTATACAGGTCAAATAATTTCTATTTTTTTATTCTATCCACAGATACTTGATAATTGATCATTGTGTTTTAGTTGACTTGACACCAAAAATCTGGTTCCTTCTGATATACATGTAGAACTTCTCTGAAATATTAAGGAAATGATTCAATTTTAATAAGCAGGGGGTTCAGTCCTGAATATCGTAATATTTAAAGCAGTTGTTTTAGGCCTCATCTTGTATTTGGGTTGAATTTTGTATTTTAATCCTATAGTAAGTGTTCTTAACACTGGTGGGACATTGGAGAAAAAAAAGAAAGATGCACCTAGTTTTTGACCTCTTTGCAGAACTACATGTATCGCAATACTACTTTGCTTGGATGCATAAAGTTTGAGTATATTCTTCTTAAGGCATCTTTTGGAATTTGATCCTGGTCTCCATTATAGAAAAAAAAATAAAGTTACAGTTTCAGTGGAAATTTTGGACAGCAGTAAATCAAAGATCAGTTTTGAGGGTTTTTTTGTACTGCAAAAATATTAAATTTCTAGTTACCTGTGTAAAGTTGAGCAAATTGCTGAGCACTGCCTGCAAATAAGTACAAATTCCTTAATGAAAACCCAAACCTTAAACTGGCGACACATCAACTTATTTTTGAAAGTAGCGTTTTCTTTTGTCAATGTCTAATGTTACAACTACTGAAACAGAAAAAAACCCCAACAAAAATGTATTTCAAAATCTCAGGAATATTCGAACACTGGGTGAAAATCTAAACTTTTGGAGCCTTAATGTTTGCTTTTCTAAAAAAGAAAAAATATTATTTTAGGTGTGTAAAAGATTAAGAAGCTCTGTTGTGAAAATGCTTTTAGTAGTCTAAATTNTAAGTCATTCAAATACGGATTAGCAAAGAGTGCTAGAGTGCCACTTTACAAAACTAAAATGAACATAGTTTCATCTGTTAAGGTGCAGCAATTAAACCTACATGTTTTTATAAACTAATTTTGGAATTTTTCCTTTTTTTTGTGGTCAGTTGTCTCACTTTCCAGGCAATAGCCATTCAATACTTAGCTTTCCTCTGATGAAACGTTAGCTATTATTTTTGCCAAATTTCTTGTATTTCCATATAAAATCACTGATTTGAAACTTATGTTTATAGTCATAAGTAGTGTTTTACAGCATATATACTTTATTTTGGAGTATATTTTGTCTGAAATATTATTCATAGATCTTGAACAAAAGGAAGTTTTCAAACAGGAATTACTCCTTGATGTTTCTGAAACATTTCTGCTCATAAAAGCAGGAAATTGAAGCCATTGAAATTTAGTGAAGAAAACGAGTGAGACCTCACCCAAGGATAGCTGGGCATATTATGACTGCATGGTTTCCCCCAGAGTAAGACACTTCACAATACATTTTTTACACTTCTGCTTATTTGTAGTATTGTTCACTTCAGCCATTCCAAAGCCAGCTGCTCTAAGGGTCTCAAACAGTAGTTGTTCTATGTCTTGCATGTATATTTTAAACAAATGTTTATGGGTTTTTTTAACTGTTTATATATTTTTACCCAGAAGAATTATTTATTTTTGTTGATTCAGAAGAAAAATAAGCTTTTATTCTACATTATATAAGTACTTTGTAATGGTAATATTTTAGAACCATTCCTATTCCACAGTTAGGTTTTCTTTGGGCAATCTGTTTCTTTGACAGGTTTTGGAATTCCAGGAGTGTCCCAGTCAAGGGTGATGTATTTGCAGTGTAACATGGACAAGTATGTGGAAAATTGCCCTTATCTATGTTACACATTCAGCATTACTATGTGTATCTTATTTGCTTTCTTCACCTGAACTGAAACTGGTACTCGTATTTCATTATTCATACATCTGTGTACTTCGATATGTCTTTATATTGGTGGTAAAAAGCATGAAAAAAATCCACATCTTGTTAATAACTGTTCAACTATTCTCAACTTTAGGAATTATGGGACAAAAGTAAGCAAGTTTAATTGGCTTTTAAGTCCTCTAATTTTATTTATTCATGCATGTTTCTCCTTTAGTTATATATGGAAATAGATTTAGTTTAAATAAAACCCTTTAAACGAGAGAGGAAGCATGCATGCCTTTGTAATAAACTGGGTCAAGCACTAGATACAGTACATGTACACTGTGTACTAGAAAAGAACATTGTGAGAGTAAGGTTGAGGTGCAACCGTAACCCCTCAAGCTTTGTGGTCTTGGGGAGAAAGTTACTTCTGTATACTGCTCATAGTAGTCTTTTCTTGAAGAATAAGGCTTCCAGCAACACCTGCTAGCTGATGTACATTCATTGAGGCAGGTTATTTCGTTGTTTATGTACCTCACCACAAATTCCTTGGAAGGTGTGCTAACTTCTTTGGACATCTGATTAATTAAAACTTTCCTAGGGAAGCCTGAAAGGTTGGAATTTTGAAAAAAAAATATGACGGTTATAAATTGTTTTTACATACAGAGAAAGATAAAAAGGGATAGTTTAGACAACAGAATCAACTTTTGAAACCCTTCTACTTTGTATATATCTTTTATATATTTTTCTTTTGTTAGCTAATCCTTTGTGAAAGGACCTAACCCAAAACCCAGGTAATTTGAAGATGTCCATCTCAGTGGGTTAATATAATGACCTGTGTGATCAAGTACCAATAACTTGAGTCATTTAGCATACACTCCAGCTGCTGTGTTAAACAGCTTTTTTTTATTCCTTAAGGGCCTTAGTTTGATGGTACAAGCTCTCAGTGTACCCTGACTACAGGGCTGTAAAGTACATGAACTGCTTATTGATCCTGCACCAGCAACAGAACTTTCAAAATCCTTCTGGATAGTGGTGTGCATTCTGTGCAAAGTAGAGGTAAAAAAAGCAAAGGGTGGGGGGGCAGGTATGTGACTTCCTTTACAGTGAGTGCCACAGCTCCTGCAAGAGCAACTTCGTGCCCTAGCCAAAGAGGCACATGCTTGGCTTTCCATTGTTTCCATAGGATTCCTGGTTTTGTGAAATTTATTCACTGCAATATTGAGTAGTACACAGAGAATCATAAATAGCTAATCTAAGCTCAGGATAAATTCTATTTTGACACTCCAAATACTGAGCAATTTGTAGCTTTTGCAGATAAATCCAAAATACTAAAGCCTCAGGTAGTATTTCTATAGTGAGACCAAATATTTTTTTCAAAGATCTGTATCTCATTTTTAATTTGTATTTTGTTGAAACTCTTGTAATGGTTGAGTCCTTAAGAACAGGTCAGAAGTCTTATAGACTGTTGAATGTGTGACAAAGAGGCCATAAAGAATCTGGTCAGATGTAGCTAATTAAAGGTAAATGAAGGACAGCTGCTTTTTATGTTGCCAGCACATCTTTGATCTGCTCTACCCCTCAGACCTCTGTGGGCAAGGTAGTTAAATACAAACTAGGAGGCCTATTTTAAAGACATTAAAACCCTCCAGGGCAATCGAGTGACAGTCCAAGCAGCCATAAGCTGTTTGCTTTATTCATTAGAGAACTTTAAATGTGTCAAGAAATAAAATTATGTCCATGCTCTTAGATCAGCATTAGCAATGAAGATTACAACAGCTCTGGGACATATGAATGGGCAAACTTCTTATGAAAACAAGTTTACTGAGAAGCATTTTACTATAGCAGTAATGAAAATATCAGTTACACATTTTTGTTGCAGGAATATTGATTCAATATGCATTGAAATATCTGAAGCTGTAGTGACACAAACATCATGTAACCCAGGGCTGACCTCAGTGGACCCTTCAGTCATGGTTTAAAAAACTTCCATTTCAGACTCACATGAAGGAAAGAATATGTCATATCTGAGTGACATAATAACCTGTAATACTTGATGAAAAATTTATGGAGAATTTGCACAATATATAGCCTTTCACTTGTGTCTAGAGACTCAGATACTGAAGTTTGTAAACTGCAAGTGTTTATTTTATAACACAAAGTTTTAATGCTAATATTGCATCAGAAAGACTAACTAAAGAAAAAGATCAGTTAGCTATATAAACAACTCTTAAGTGCTAGTCATTTTGGAAAAAACTACTTTGCACAGAAGTATTTGTGAATCCAACTCAGTGTATTTTTAGAAAATTGTTTGATATATTACTGTTTTTATTACTATTTTTAAATAAGAATTTAAATTATAGTTAAAATGAATCAAATTCCTGTGGCATTCTAAACGGTAAATTCTGGTGACCCATGCTGTATTGCCTCAATAAAATTTAAGAACTTGAAGAAAATATTTGCTTTTTTTTAATGTTGTGTGCTGTGTTTTGCTCCATTATATTTTCTGTCAGTACCTAAATGTCACCTTGTTTAACTGCATGATCAAACCCTCCGTGCTCTTTAGCCTCACTGGAACAGCTTGGGTATTTAAAATCAGTTAAATGTGTGAAAAGTCTAGAATTCTAAAACTGTATTTTTGACTATGTCATAAATGCAAATTTTGTGGGTGTTACCATACAAAGAACATTTCTACATAACATTTTGCCTTAGAAAGGCTCTGTATGAGTAGTGCAACTGGAACTGCATCCCTGTGAAAGTAGTATATGCTATTGGAGTCTGGGAGAACTTTTCTTCCAAAGACATGTAGCTCTAGTAGAAGATTCTTTGTTATGAGCCACTGATTTTTGCTGGCTGATTTGACAATTCCTTCTAGACTTACTATAAATATATTTAACTATGCATAATTTAAAATTAACTCGGTCCTCCAAATCGTCATAGATTTCTCTAATGGCAGATATATCAGTCAAGCCATAAGCATGAGGTTAATCAAGTTGGTAGGTCTGTGAAACAAGGACTTAATTTTTTCATGCTAAAGTATGCAGCAAATAATCAAATTAAACTGGAAGACAGCCTTTGTTTTTACTCAGTACTTAGAGAACATAAATGAGCATTGAGCAGTTTAAGTGAAGCGTGTTAAGAGATTCATAGAGCTGTATTCTAGGCAGCAGTAGGTATGAAGATGTGGTTATTGCTGGCAGCATGAGCATAATTTCCTGATTTGAATGATTGTGCCTTGAATGTCGTAGAAATCAAACAATGAATAAATTTGTGCTAAATTTAGAGCAGTTTACATACATGCTTTGAACATTAAAGCTAAATATTTTTTACCACAGAGGCAAGAAATACATTGATAAAATATTGCAGAATTCTTCTAAATGTAAGTTAGGTAGACATTTGCTCATCATGGTTTTGATGAACATGTTTACAACTATCCCACTCACATTGAATCAGCATGTATCAGCTTGGCTGTGTGTTAGACTGAAAAAATGCCTATACTACTGTAGAATTACTGTGAGAGGGAATTACAATTGCTTGATAGGACTATTTGTCAGCAATCTAAACACCCAATAAAAATAAGACAGAAAAAAGGAACTAAAATATAAGAATAATCTCAGGGGGCTTTTTTTTTTTCCATTTTTCCAACAAAGTTCCCCAAGGCAAGACAAATACTTTCTCAATATGTTCCTTATTGATGAATGTTGAATTTCAAATATTGTTTCATCATTACTATAATAACCTCTCAGTACTTGTATACACATGTATTATCTCAAGGTGGAATTTGCCCTTCCAAAGATACAAAGCTTTGTGCATGTGTGCCCAGGTATAGATCACAACTTAGGTTTGAGTACCTTTTATTCAGAGCAAGACTCTTTGAGAAGATGCGTACCATTTTCTGTCTTTATTCACTTAATTGCTGTAACTCAATTTTCAAGCTCAGCAAAAATAATAGACTACAATTACATTTGTTTTATATTTGCAATAGAACTAAACAGTTTCCCATCTGGTAATAATGTTCTCTTCAGCTGGGCAGGCAGCAGTAAAATGCAGCAGATACTAGCTAAGAATTGTGAGCACCAGAGATGAGCAGTTTGAACTTTCCAATGTGAGCACTGAGCAGCAGAATGTTCCTAGCTATGTCTGTACTGGGACTTGGAGGCTGATGGGGGTTATGGCTGAGCAACAGCTGGTCCAGACAAAATGCTGCCTGAAACACTCATTTCCAGCTCCTGTTTTCCACACATCTAGGATGTGATTCTCTTGCACTTGAGGAATCTTTACTTGAAATCTTGAAGATTAAAATGTTTGTTTGCTATATCATATAACGAAGGACCCATTATTATTTGAACACAAGCTGAATTGCTTTCATGGAGAGAGCTACAAGAACACTGACCACTTTCAGCAAAAATAGTATAGACCAAACAACAAAAATTTCCATCTGCTGCTGAAGTCCAGGGTGGTTTGGTTTTCTTTTTTTGAAAACCAGGTAATCACTGTTCCCAACCCTGCTTTTGGGGATAGCAATTCCAAATAGCAGTGCTGCATTGACAGGTTGCATCTGTTAAGGAACACAGTTACCTAACAAGAAGTTGAGCATGACCCACCCTCCTCCTGTAGACATGCAAAAGACCTCTTCTAAAATGTGACAGTAAACCAACAGCTCCTCTTGGGATCCTCCTGTGATCAACCAACACATTTTTAGACATAGACATCCTTGTCTACACCAAGGGGAAAATCAAATTCAACAACTTGTTTAATTAACATGTTTTCTAGTGTATTTTCTCCGTGTAAACTAGGTCTCTGAGGAAGAATGACTCATGAACACAGCTCTGCCATTATGGAGTACTTTTTGGAGTAACTTTCTATTTCTCCACATTTTCAAAGGAAAGCATTGATTTGACTCCTTACCAGTGTTTGTGAGGAGCTCCAGGGTACTATTAGTTAATCCCATACCACATCACTAAATAGAATCCTGGGCAAGAGTTAAAATAAGTGTCACTTTCTTAAGTGAAAGCTAACAGGTAGATCTTTCTCAGCACAGTCTGTGCATGCTCTTGTATAGTTTTCTTTGGAGCCTAGTTGACATGTACTACAATTGAGAAGGGCACAGTACATTACTGCTTCCCTAGGAAAGGAGTGAGCATTGGCTGCCCAGTGAACCTAACATTTTGTGGACTTTTCTGAGGAAGGTGTACCCTTACAGAACAGGTAAAATCTTTATGTGTCTGTGAAGATTAAATCAGCTAGCCAGCTGATAGAAATTAATTAACCTGTGCAGAATTTACTGCAGGGATGCTTTTTTCCAGGCATTGATTGTTTATGAAATAGTGCTGTTATAATCAGGAAGAGAGTCCGTGCTCCATCTTGTCAAATGGAGTGTTTTAGCCAACAGAAAAGCATATTTAAGAGGACTTTGTCATTGTTTTGATTAGGATACAAAGATCAACACAAGATTCTTTCTGTCAGACTTATAGTCTCAGAAGGAAATGTATAGTACACATAAAATATTTATGATCATTTCGTACATTGTAACTATATCTATGTAAAAGCCAAAATAAATATCAACTGTTCCAGCTATACAATATACAGCGCCTGATGTGTTTATTGCCACATTTTCTCTGACCGGTCTCCTGTCTGTTGTGTTTCTCCAGTGACTGTGTTATTCCAGGGAAATGAGTAACACAAGGGGAGGGGGGTGCATAATGGCTTCTACACTGTAGGGGGTTGTCTGAACTAACACATGGATCATGCTCTACATCTCTTGAATCTGTGTTGAATCTGTGTTCCTGTATGGTGCAGGAAACACATAGAGGGTGAGCTGCTCAGGTTTTTTTGAAACAAACCGGTGTCTATCACACGAACTTCACACTTTTCAGTTCATAGCTTTAAGGATCAATGAAATGCTGAAGATAAAAAGATAAGTCCTCTCCTAAGGTGTTCCAAAGTCCAAATGGTTCTGGTTTTATCTGCGTTATTTTGCAAGAACCGTTGGCGAGATTTCATTCTTTTTTTCCCTATGCAGTGAATAGATGAGGTATGGAAACCCTTGCAGATACAAGGAGAGCTATAAGCCTGTGCTGCTGAAATCTCAAGCTTTCACATTTTGCCAGATGGATTGTTACATTTACAACACATTTTAAACAGTGTCATAGTATTCTCAAGCCATATATGGTTATTGATATAAGACTTATCTGAATGATGGAACAGAGCAACAAAGAACAAAGGAGCTCAAAATAGCCACTAGTCACCAAAATGTTTGGATTGAAGAGATGTATGTGAAATTGCCAGTTTGAAATTTTAAGTGTGAATCTTGTAGAGGGAAATGTAATGTAATCCGTAATGGGAAACAATTTAAAGACAGAAGATATTAGTTGGGAAAGGGAAAATGCTTTACTGAGGAGGGTCAGTTTGGGGGTCAGCATTTTCTGTCATTTTATTCCCTCCATGGGCTCAGTTACTGAGCAGAATATTTTACATAATAGAATTCTGGACTCCCTTCCTGGTTGTTGATATTCCACTTGTGTATGCTCAGAGCATGTCAATGATGACAGCTGGTTATTTCTTCAACACACAGATTTTGATTATGTCTTGTTTTATGGTTAGTATTTGGTTTTCACAGGGAATGTTTTCCCACCCAGAAGACAACAAATGTTGGACTGACCCAGTAATTATTCTTTCCTATATTTCCTTTGGGCTCTTGTTCAGCTAGTTGGATCAGAGTTGTTTTAAACATAATTAGGCCATCATATATTACTCTGGGTTAGTTTGCATGTGACATCACCAAGGAGACCCAATGGGGCAATTACAGTATTTTTTGGACAATGTGTCTGTAACTATTTTAACTACTTTATCATGAAAATAAAGTTTGTAAACAGTAGTCTTTACAGAGTGACAAGTTAAGATATATTGCATCCTAATAGAGCTGTTTAGTAAATTAGATTTTCACAGTGCTAATTGAATTTGTCACAAAGCTGATGAACATTAGCTAAAGAAAGGGCAATATATTTTATTTTATTGAGCACATCTCAGAGTGCTTGTAATTTAGTAGGGCCACCACACTTTCTGGGCAGACCATCAATAGGATGTTGTAATGATTTGCATGACTACTATAGTAGATGGAAAAATGTAGCTTGTGTTTGTAGCTGTGTCTTGCACAGTGTGCAGTCCTTTGGTGCTCTTCAGAGAGCTGTGTCATAATCTCTGCATCTTTTGAAGAATTCGGTCTGGTGAAACCAAGTAACTGTACATTGTTTAAAACCTGGTGTGTAATTATATGATGAGACAAAGGAAAGACTGAGAAAGGCAGATAACCAATAGAATCCTGAACTTATCAAAACAGAGCTCTTGCCAAGGACCTTGGAATTCATCTGATTCAGTTGCTGGAAAAATGCCTGAATTAAAAATTATCCTACGAGGACCAAGAAAATAGAGCCAAATTCTGGCACTCTACAGTTTTCTCCCAAAATGGTCATTAATGCTGCAAAAACAGAATAGGGTGAACAACCCTTGGCCCCATGCTTGGCCCCCTACTGTAGGCTCTATCTGCCAAAATTAGATGGAATAGAAGATCAAAAATGGGGAGAGGGGGAGAAGGTTGGAAAAAGAGAGCTTAGAAAAGGAGGGTGGTTGGAAAGGAAAAAACTCATAGGCTGTGCCCCCTGCCAGCACTGAAATACTCAGTTGCAGCTCCACTCACAAAGCACCTGTTGGCAGCTGTTGGAGCAGTTTATAGATTTTGGGATGGTTCCCTTACGTGAAATGTGATATGATCTTATTTTAGTAAAATAGAAACAATTCTTGAACAATAATTACAGCAATAAATATACCTGCACAGAAATAATGATGACAGCTTTTGCTTTCATTGAAAAAATTGCATCTTTTAAAAATTAATCTCATTACTACTAATATTAATATCCTTTGGCTGATATCACCTATGTTGTCTTTCTTTTATCCAAAATTGAAAAAAAAGCAATGTTGCATGGAGTGAAAAGAAAATACAGCAAAATAATGATCATAAATATTAACCTAATACTGTCTTTTAAACTCAGTGGCAGGAAACTAGGGATCAGGGGCTGTCTGGAAAATTTTATGTTTTTCAATCTTTATGCATTAGAATGTAATGGTAGAAAATAATGAAAATTTTTTCTGTTAAACTCACAACTAGTATTATATGTTAGAACTCAGTTTAAACATTTTAACATCTTCACGAATTTTAATGTAAATTCCTGTTAAATGCATTTAATGAAGAATTTTAGCATTACAATTTACACCCTCCTTCAGTTACTATCTCCAAAAGTTACTTGTGTTCTTGTGCAAAAACTTTTGTCATTCTTTCTTGTTGTATAAATAGCTTATTATTCCTTAGGATAAATATGTAACAGTTATCAATAATAGATGTATTCATTATGTAAAGTGTATCAAGCAGAAAATAAATTATCATTTTTAAATATTTAATATAGGCTGAGCTAAAAACTCTGTTGCATTTATTGGCTACGTCTTCTCTGACTGTAATGAGAATCCTCCCTCTGCTAATGCTCTGGTTCAGTTTAAAAGGCTTACCTAGTAAGTATCTGTGTTACTCAGAAGGTTTGCATAAAGTTGAAATAGAAAGTAGATAATTTTTTGAAATTTAATGCTCTCTGATATAAACTTTAAGCCACATCCCAAATTTTCCTGTTCCACTTGAAACACTTAACTTACTAGTTCTAAAATAATCAAAATATGAAACTTTAAGCCTCCCTTAGATTATATTCAATAATGAAAAGAAGCTCAGATTTCTGATACTGTTTACATACTGCAATGTGTGCCGCTCAGGCAGAGCCTGGTTCCCGCATGAAGCTCACCAAGATCTTTCCTCCATCAGGTCTGTCAAAGAATAGGGCCAAAATGCAAATGCCATTAGTTCAACAGCCTTTGTGTGCAATATTTCAAAATGTGATTTTCTCTTAGAGTTAATTTCAATACTTTTCTTAGAAAAAGAAAGTAGTTGAGTAGCCTAGCATGTAACAAACTGTATTGGAGACTGTTAACTTCAGTAACACCTAAGCTCAGATATGGTGTGTGCCATTTACTGAAGGGGACAGGGTGTGGAAATTAAGCCAGTGACATCTGAAATAGGAGAGCATCTAGTGGAACATAAGCATGTGCTTAGTTTCAGTGGGACTGTATGTTATACCTAAAGAAAGGAATTTGCAGATATTTTAACTTGAAGAATAATGCTTTCCTGAATCAAGATTTTTACAAATTTAGCTCCAACTCATCAAAAGACACCTTCTTTATTACAAAGGCTTTGTAATTATTTTTACAATAATCATAAATAAAGTAAATAAATGCATTCAAACATTGTAATAAGTATAGTCTTCACAACCTGTTTCTTCATGATATAGCATTAAATTTATTACACTAGGTAAAAAGCGTGAGTGGACATTTAAGGGTCCTAATAACCAGGGCACAGAAATTTCAAAGACATGATTATGTAATTATTATCTAGGACATATATGCATGTATTTTCTTGGCATTTCAAAGTCCTGTAAGATTTGTGTAGTAGTTTTTGATTGTGTCTGCCGATTGACAGGTCTCTAAAATACCCTTTAACAGTGGTCCTGATAAATGCATCTTTTAACTCCTTGTTTGCTCTTTGGAATGAGGCTGATATGCCAAATGGAAAGTAGGGTAGGCAAACCTAGAAATTTAACTAGAAAGTTCTCCCTGGGTTATGTATGGACTGTTCATCAGGTGTCAGGTGGGTGGAAAAAATAATAGAGCCAACTTTGAAGGTGGTGTTGACAGGTGCATTTGAGACCTTCCAGATCTCTCTTACCTTGACATTGGCCCCTTGAGATTCACACTCAAAGGGGAAAAGCTAGGACCACACATCAGCATCAGCACGGGGCAGGGTAGGACAAAGACCCAGTGAGGCTGCAGCTCAGATACTCAGGAATCAGCTATCGTCTTAGCATCAAGAGTATCTGAGCCACCAGTGCAGTCCCACAGTGTCCTTAGGAATTATTCTTGCATGACAAAGAAGCAAGTGCCAACCTGAGCTCCCTTCCTTTGCTACTCTCAACAAGACTTAATGTATTTATTTATGATGCCAGTCAAATGTTCCCACTGTTCTTAAGTCAGAAAACTGAGCAAAAACTAAGATTTAATTGATTGCGTAGCTAAAGTCCTCACTTAGCTCACTCCAGTGAACAACTAGCTCTGTTCACTGTTGAAAAGCCCAGTGGTTTATACACACTGCAGAAGTGCATGTTTAATATATGAGGTGTACGAGTACCGTGTCATCAATGACATGTGTAGGTTTTTACTTTGCTTTTCAAATTTCAAAAACTGTTGGAGTCAATGAAAATTAAATTACTATTTGTACAAATGTTTATTAGGCCTTTCTTTGTTATTCTTTTCTAGGTCTTGTAGAAATTTGCCTGATGCATCCCCTTGATGTAGTGAAAACAAGGTAAGATCATGCTTGAACAGGTTTTGTTGACACTGGAAGATATCCAAATTACAAGCTGTCAAAAAATAAAATCCTAGAACTTCTCCCAGTAAGATAACTTGTGCCTCTAATGACATTTATATTTACTTACCTGTATTTACAGCATTTGACAGATGGAATTTGAGTAGCATGGCACATTTCTGATTAGAGGTCATCTAAAGGTGTTAAATCTGCGTATGACATGCATTTTTACTCTTGTAATACAATGCTATGACATGAAGATGGCTAAAGTTAAATTCACTCAGTATATGTAATATCTGCAGTAATGCTTTTATATGTAATTGGGAAATACCATATTGCCTCCAAAATAATTTTCATGGATTTTTAATAAAAATAATAAGAGGAGATGTTCCATATTCTCCTTGTAAGCTAAATAACTTCATGATTTTATATTTTTAAAATATTTTTATCAGTCTTTATTTTTTTTCTGAATATTTGTTCTTATGTGAATATAAATGATTAAAATACCTCGAAAATTTACTCAAGTTAGTTTGTTTTTTCTTAATGTTGGTTACTTAAATGAAAAAAAAAAGAATAGCTGTGTTTCTAATTTCTGGAATATCCTTTTATTTTCTATACATTTTAGTTTTTATATAAATTCACAAGTTAGTGTTACTGTACATGGAAAGCAAACCAGAATGGAGAAGCATACTAGTAGAAGGAGAAAACTATTCATGCCATGTGTGTTACAGAGGGCCAGTAATTACCATATATACTGTTCCTGGAGCTCTATCTAGGTCACAGATGTGTAGGTAGAAAAGCTTCACTCGGAGACTAATCAGCCCCAAACAAATGATGAAGACAGCTGTGGAATATGCTTGAAGTTGTCAATTATGACTTCATATTCTAGTTTCAGTTAGCCAACATGTGAGCTTTTTTTGGATGCATTTTTGGCTTCTATTTGAATCACGTTTTGTGATTTGCCTAAGACCTTGAGATGAGTGTTTTTTGCAGGTTGCATTTTGCAGAAGGAAGTAATCTGTCTGTGGTCCTTGCCTAACACCGGGATACAGTTATTCAGGCTCCAGCTGCATTAAATGCTGCTGGGGTGCTGCAGGTCCTCCTCGGGGCTTGGAGCTTGCTCAGGCAATCCTTCCATATCCCTTCATAACATAGATGTGTTAATTCACATACAGACAATGCACCTGGTGGTTCTGAGGGTCCTCTCTGCCCCTCCAAGTACCACTGAAACAATGCTATTAAAACAAGACTTTCATGAGATTGAAATTAAAGGCTCAGAAGTGACAGGGTACAAGCAAAACAAATACAAGAACAAATTTGAAAGAAAAAAATCTGTCTTGTTCTTCTGTCAAGTGGTCCCCAAAGGATGTGCTTTAGTGACTTCATTTTGGCAGTTTGTGCTTTAACTCACCTCTAGCTTTCAGGCTTTGGTTTTACTTCTTTTTCTCTTTGTACTGAACTAGAAGTTGTGTTCTTTTGTAGTAAGAATGTAGATCATTCATAATTTAGTGTAAGCCACATATCATATGTCAGAAAATGCATTATTTGCACATCTGTACTGGCAGTCAACAGATGTACTTTCAGTTTTCTGATAGGAACCACACAGTGGACTCTCAGAACACAAGGACAGATTTCCCTATGTCTCTTTGAGATTTTACTGAGTGTTACACACTTCTAGTAGTGAAAAGTCTTTTCAGATCTGAGATCCTGAAATTTAAAGCATTAAAGAGTGTATGGGGATGTTTGTCAAGCTGTAACAATCCTTAAAAACACAATAAAAAGTAAAAATTAGGAAACTCTTAAATGTGAAATGTGAGCCCATAAGCAGTGGAATTTTTAGATGACGGAAAGAAGTAGGAAGAAAGGAAAGAACAGTAGCTGTGCAGAAGAAATCAGATTATCAATCAAAGTAAAACTGAGGGGCTAAATCAAATAAAAAATCCATTAAACAAATTTCTTCATTTGAAGAAACTTCCATTGAGTTAACTCTTCCACTGAGTTAGCTGCAGCTCTTTGCAGAAGTGGGCAGCGCCCAAGTTTGTTGATGCAGATGTATTTGGAGATATTGCACAGATTTTGCAGTAACTTTTCTGCAGATCTCAGCAGATGGTAGTAGTTCAAAATACTTAAATTTTGAAAGCAAATGACAAAACCAAGAATAGAATATCCTTTGATCTCATCCATCATTTTGTTCTACATTCCTAACATCATGCTTCTTCCTTTCATTTTGTAATGGTCCCAATTTAATATAGCAGATCAATTCTTTGATGGTCTTGAAAGTTCAAATGAAACATTGGTTTAAATTCTGAACTTTGGACAGAGAATGTTCTCTAATTGTTTTTCATTGACTTTATTCCTTTCTTGCAGTGCTTCTAAGTACTGTTGTGTCCTTAATCTTTCCCAACATGGTGTTGATAATCCACCTTTTCCTAATCACTTCTAGCTATTACAGTTTTGGTGATTGGTTAGGGTTTTCTTCCTATTGGTTGGGTGAAAGGATATATGAAAGCACCATTTGTTTCTTAATTTTTATAGTGTTTTGAGTTTTCTACCTTTTTTTTCTAGAAGTGTGTTTAGTCAAAAGAGTCCTGTGGCTATTTCAAATTATTGTAATCTCATTGATCTAAGTTACCGTTCTGAAGGAGTTTAGGGAAGATGTCAGAAGCTCACATCTACTGGACTGGTGGCTTAGTGCTTCATTGATATTTTGTGTATGTGCATGTTTTTAATAAAAAATTGGAGAAAATAAAGTTTCTGTCAAAGATTATTTTGAAACCCTGGAAAATGGTTTGGCTCTTTTATGACATTTTGCAATATCTTTTCAGTGTTTAGCAATTTTCTATTATTTTACAGTAACAATGCTAGATTTGTTTATCTGCTCACATCAAGGGAGGAACAGTATAGACGTACATGCTTATAAACCATAGAGAATCCAAATGCTTAATGAAGTGTTTTTTTCATAAGTGTACATCTGAAAATAATTTTATTTTTCTCTCTGCTAGGACACCAAAGATCACTACTCTAAGAAATTCCTGATAGCTCGATAGATTAAGATAACTATGATCCATTGTTTTGGCGTTATGAACCCCACTTATTCTTTGAAATGAAGCTCTTTTCTCATTTGCAAGATATATTGGAATAGTTTCTGATGAGATATTATTAAAAAAAGATGTATTTTTTTTTGTAGAACAGTCTCTAATAGCTATTTTTTATATCAGTTATCCTAGTGATTAAGTTAGCCATTAAACAAAGTACTGAACCTCTGTTCTTGTCCTCCTAAATCCAGAGTCTGGTAAGTTTTTGTGTATGTCCATGTATGAGAAGTGACAGCAGTAGCAAGAGTTTTTCGGTACAGATACAGTCAAGACATAGAAGGTCTATTTTTTAATTAAGAGCTCTAGATGATCTTTCTTTTCTTGAAAGTGAGGGAGGAGAAAAGTGTCTTATCTTAGGATAAAGAATTGGGTTTGCTTACTTTGTACCTTTTTTGTGTCTTAAGCATAATGCAGGCTGTAATGTTGTTTTCATCCATGAGACTTTCAAAGGATGCAAAATGACATACTAGGCCATGATACATAGGGAAAGACATGGCCATATATATTACTTTAAATTTAAAAATAGTAAAATGCTTTTCCAGGTAGAGTTTATATGTTTGGGCTCAATCAAATATACAAAATTCAGAACTTAATTACGTTTTATTGCTGGATAATTAGTATTTATGCAGAAGCTCACAGGTACATAGTTGGTGGGAGAAAGGGAGAGTTCCAGGGAGCTGTATAAAGCCAAGGGAAAGCTAATCGTATTTGAGGAATCAGTCAAGCAAGCCTAGCTGGTAACTGTAGGATCTTGCTGTGGTCTCTCTGACAGTTCCAGGTTATGTTCTGAGGTAATCTGAATTCTCAGAGAAAAAAACCAAACTGTTTATTTTTTTCATTTCCCTAATACTGGGTTGCTGGCATAAAAATGAAGTTTTGAGGAGCTCCATAACTTTGAACTAAATGCACTAACATAGAATTTTCCTTGCTTTACATTACAATTTAGCACCTCAAAAAATGAATGCAACCAATGGTCGTATTGGAAAATTTGAACTACAAGTAGAAATAAAATTTTAGCTAATATTTCCCTAGGTTTATGAGTTGATTCCCTTTATATGTGCTTTTTCTTTTTCTTTGATTATTACCAGTATCTATACAGGTGAATTTTAGTGACTCCACTGTTCTTGAAAACAATTTCAAAATTGCCTTTGCAAGTATTCATACAGAATATTTCAACAAATTTCAACATTTATTTGTGTGGAAATAGTAATTTTGGATGTGACTTGGTATTATGTAGTTAGGAAATGGAAACCTACTGAATAATTTTTTTAACAGTTATCTACAGAATTTAATAGAAAACACAAATGAAGAAATGTATGACTAAGTGTTTTCAAATAATAGATTAAAAAATAACAACACATCATCAAAAACTTTCAAATGCGTAACATCTGAAAAGAAAATGTGTCTGAAATTCCAATAATATCACAATAATATCAAATTGTCCTCCAGATCTGTGTTGATTTCAGTGGAGATAGATGAGTTCATACCACTGGAGTATTTAGAGGTTTTTTACTTCCGGACAATGTATTCAAAGAGAGGTGAATGTTATGCCAAATACGATATAAAAGACTTGGAGAAAGTCTAGTTTATTACTGTATTTGTAGTCATCAGGCTAACCTTTGTCCTAACATTTTAAACATATATTCAATGGGCAGTTTTTTAATACTTCCCTAATTAACTCAAATAATCACAATTCCATTTGAATTTTTCTCTATATTGAAACAGTCTTTTCTATTTTTCAACATAGTTGTGCCTTCACAACGCAGTCTCACATTGGGATGAGCGTGTAATTTCAAAATCAATACATAAAGGAGACCCAGGAGACATTCTTTTGAAAGATTTTACTTCAATTTATCAGGAGACTAAGTTATTAGGTATAGCTTGTTTTCACGATCAACCTATCCAATGTCCCTGTTTTTTTTCTTAAAGCTGTTTCTCGCCTTTGGCAGGCAGGCTGCAGTCCATATTGCTGTACTGTAACACCGCTTCACATAGCTCAGCTTCAGATCAGAATCTTCTTATGGACTGACTTTTGGTCTCAGGTGTGATCCCAAACATCAACATTTGAAATATGAGGCAAATAATTCACCTTAGAAACTGTGGAGGAAATTTTTATATAGTTAAAATGGAGATTTTAAATTTTGCTACTCTTTCTGAAAAATTCTAAACCAACATCATTAATCTGAAGGCCCAAATCTAAAAAATAATTTGGGATTTAATCGAGGTTTGGAATCTGCATTACAGACCCATTTCTAGTTAGCAACTGTTCTGCTGATTTGTGTGCATGTTTATCCATTCTCTTCCTTTGTTCCACTTCTGTCATTTTGGTCTTATTAAAAAAGTTCAGCTTACTACATGTGTTTCCGATCTCATTCCATCTGTTATTTTGCAAGAGCTACTTCCTTTATATCATTAATTCCTCTTTGATTTTTGGTCTTTTTTGTTTGAATGGGCAGAGGTGGAGCTTGTTTCTGAAAAACATTGGTTAAGGAAGAGTTCATTGTCCTTATACAATGTTACCATTTCCAAGTGACCATAGTTCACTTGATTTGCATCAGGCCATGTTAAGTTCATGGTACTTGATGTGAATTGCTCTAGTTAGATTCGTAACAGTTTTAAGCAGAAAATAGTCTTCCTGTCCTGGGAAAATTATCAGGATACCAAAATATTCTGTATTGGAATGAACAGTTGAACTCTCAGAAGACTAAGAAAAACAATGAGTTATGGCCAATGAAACTTCGTGCAATTAATTTTGGATTTTGGAAGTTTTCACTTCCTTTTTTCCCGTTCTTTCTTTTCAATGCTTTTTAAGTAATTTTGAACTAGAAAAACAGAAGGTTTTGTTTGAAAACATAGAGAACAACATCCATTGTCATCTAAAAGAAGTGTATAAAAATATATTGAAACTGATAGTTTCTTGAGAAATGGTTTTTTTTCATTTTGAAGGAAAAGAACCAAGTAAAAATAATCCCTGACCAACTCAGCTTAATGTCTTTATTTCATCCAAATGTCAAGGCTTTTCTCTGGGATTAGATTTCTTTCAATTATCAGTGGCCTTTGGCACAATTTTTCACAGGGCTTGTGTGCATATTGCAGCTTATACTCTGGTATTATCATTTGAATTTCAGCATTGAAATACTTTGGATATTTATGTACAGATCCAAATTTTTTTATAATGAGGACTTTACAGTTTATAGTAATTCAGATGTGGATGTGATCCAGTGCTCTGTAATTTGCCCTTCTTTTTCCTTCTATGTACAATCTGTTAGGAATTAATAAGGGCACATGGGCTAATAATTCCTGCTAGATATCCTATTGCAATTTAAATCCTTCCCTGAATTAAAGAACAGTATTGATGTACACTGTTAAACAGATGCTCTGATTTGCAGTGCTGGTCAAAGGGATTTCTATTCCCATGTGCTTTTTTTTTTTTTTTGTTATTCATAGGTGTACCATATGTATATTTTATAAAGAGTGTCAAGATCCTTTGGGATAAAAGGAGCTGTGTAAATGTGGCTTCATCATCTTCTCATGTGATACTGTGTTATTTGTGATCAAACACCAGAACTGCTTGATGAACCCCTATTTCAAATCAGTGTAGATTTTTGGAAGATCTATAACTTATATTCTTGTCTTGATTTTAAAATAATTCTATCCTTTCCATGACAGAAACTGAATTTCTGCATTATCAAATCAGACTGGTACAGATCTCTCAAGCTTTTCTTTAATTTTAATTACACATTCTGCCATCTGCTCTAGAGTTTTTTAAATGGTGGTGCTTTTTTTAGAGTGAAATACCCTAAAATCATAATTTCCATTTGACAGCATGGCATGAAGATAGCATGCTTCGAGTTACGTTATCCATGCCATTTCACTGGATTTACCAAAACTTCCCTCAGTTTCTTGAGTTACTTGTGAGCTGTAACAACGTAGAATTTCTAACACCCACAAAATAAACCATGTCCACCTTCAGCTCAAGATAGAACAGTAATCTCTATTTACCTATTAAAGAATTCTTTCCTTGTCTGTGAGGTTTTTAGGGGAATAATATGAAATAAAAACAACTCCAGATGCCTGAATGGTTACTTACATACTTCAGGAGTGAGCCAGAAGGAAGTGAAATGGCTCTATGTGCAGGGAGCAAGTGGTGAGACCATCACAGGGGAATTGAGAGAGGCAATAATAGATGGGATAAACTTTTCAGACAGGGAAGCAAGTAGACAGTCTACCAGTGAGGGCAAAAGAAAAAAAATGCCAGGGAAAGAAGGAATATGTGATGGTTTTCTTGTATAATTTCTTGTCAGGTAGATATATAAGGGATGTTTTGGGTTTCTAGAAGGCTGGTGGACCAAAGCTGACTTGGAGTGACCTTAGTTCTCTTCAAGATTCAATTTTGCACCTTACAGATGGCTCCTTGAGCAGCTGATTTGGGGAGTGAATGGTAATCATGCTAGAAGACATATTGAATATTATCCATCCTGCTAGTGACAATCCATTTGACTATGGACATTTGCAAGATATATTCAGTCATTTGTTCTCTTAACAATTTTTTGCTTGTTACTTTATTTTACCTCCTGTTTGGACAATGAGCTAGAACAGTTTCAGGTCCCTTTAATGTATATTTTGTTTTCATTCCAATGACATAGCACAGTATTCTTTCTATGTTTGGATTTCTAGTGCTTACGAAGTTCATATAAATGTTACTGGCAACTACATGGGCAGAACTTGTAAAATGACAAGAGCCTGAGGGTTTCTCTCCTATAATCTGCATCTATATATTTACATGCTTTAAAAAAATAAATGTACACAGACATATTTGGCTGTACTGGTACAGCATCTTCCTTGGTAGAGGAAGTGAAGTTTCTTTATATTTAAGTTCTCTAGCACTGGGAAAACCTGCAGTTGACTAGTTGTGTCTGTATGTTGCAGTTGCAAAAAAGTGGTGTGGACTGTGTTTTGTGATTTCACAAGATGTTCATTCTATGCTCGCAGTTTAAACCCAAGAAAGCTCTGGATTATTTTCTTCCATTTGTTATTGTCTTAATTTTATGAAAGTGCTTCCTTTTATATAATATGAGGCTACAAATAGCCCTCTTCGAGACAGAACAGGAAAATGTGATGAAAGAGCTCTAAAACTGTTATGGTGAAGAATCATACCATGCCTTATAGTTATGAGAAAATAATTATTTTGTCATTACACTGCCCAATGGGAAAAGGAAAAAAGGAAGAGAACCTAGGACTAAGTACCCTCTAAAATATACTTGTACTGTTTTCTGTTTCTCTTAGAAACTACTGAAGAAGTTAAAGATAGTATAGAAGCACTTGGATTTTCTTTGTACTATCTCAAGATATCTACAGATAAACAGGATATTTGCATGAATCAGAAGCCATGACTAAATTTTCATGACAAAAAATTTCAAATTCAGTTTGAAACATTTTGGATCTGTGGGTCAGCTGACAGATCTGGAAAAATACAGCCATGTTTGTACAGAAAACACCCTGTAGTATTATAGTGTGTTGTATTCTATTAAATACAATAGATGTGTTTAATTGTTTTATTCGTTTAGATTCCCTCATGCTATTGTATTGCTGTCAAAAAAGGAATTACTGTAACTTGCAGTAATGTAACTTTTTTGAGTTACAGAAATTGCCTCAGTGCTCCTTACACTCTTAACAGGGAGAAGGAAATAGCATTAGAAGTCTTGGTGCTCAGTGCATTATGAATTATCTTGTACATCACTTATAAATCTGATTTATTTCTTTTGGACATGGGACATCTATTCAACTATTCATCTGCTATTTCTTGGCAATGGGGAATGGTATCAGGACTGCTAGCATTTTATCCAGAGCTGTACTGTTTAGACCACTGCAGTAGAACGAGCACTTAAAATCACGGCCTGTTCCCAAATGAGGTGTTACAGCCTATGTCTGTCATATTCTGCCAGTGCTGTACTAGCACTCAGAAACTTCCATCCCAGTGCTGAGCTCAGCTTCCTCTCCCCCTCACTTTCCCTCACCCTCACCCTCTCCTCTCTCCTTGCCTCTGTTGCTTGGTCCCAAACCACACCTTTTGTCCGGTCTATAATTTTAAGTTGCGTCCAGTGACAAGTCCCCTCTAATTCCCTTGGAATGCCCCTGCATAGCCTACTGCTTCTCACAGCCAGTAGGTATTTTCTAATGTTCCAATATTTCCATTACATAGTTTTATCCCTAACAACTACCTTCACACCCTTTACTGTATATTGTTCCCCTTTCCCTTTGTTTATTCCCTTTAGACATAGTAGATTCACGGCATGCCCCCATTTTCTTTTTTCCCAAGCCTAAATTAGTGTGAGATAATCAGAGAAGTTCTTTAAATAATCTTTTTCTCTCTATTAATACTGTATTTAAAATATAATCAGTCAAAAGAAATCATAAGGGATAGAGTGGAATGAGAGCAAGAGTGGAAAGGAGAAAATGAAGGACTAGGAGGTGAGAAAGTACATGGGATTCTATTTACAAGAAAAATACATGCTGAAAATAAGTATTTAAGATGGGAATTGGGGAGTGAGAATGAACAGATGTTAGCAAAGTTACTTTGTCTGGAGACAAAGAAATGGGATAGTTAAAAATGTGTTCATTTTAAAGTAAGATTTTAAATAAGGATTAAGCAGCTGGGAAAGGTTACTTAGACTATGAGTTGGAGACATCTATGGTGTACATAAGATTTTTTAAAACAATCTAACAGAGCAACTGGGTAAGTTATTAACAGATGTTAATGATTTATCAGTGGTATAAAACATTAAGATCACATTCAGGGGTAGACCATAGTCATGTCTGATTTCTCCATGGACAAAACTTTTGCATTAGACCACTGTCATGCCTGATTTCTAACCATAGATGGAACATGCCTAAAATAATTCAAGCAAGGAGAAAAATAAAGAAAAAAAAGGAAAATAAAGAAAGAAAGGAAGAGAAAGAAAGAAAGAACGAAAGAAAGAAAGAACGAAAGAAAGAAAGAACGAAAGAAAGAAAGAACGAAAGAAAGAAAGAACGAAAGAAAGAAAGAACGAAAGAAAGAAAGAACGAAAGAAAGAAAGAACGAAAGAAAGAAAGAACGAAAGAAAGAAAGAACGAAAGAAAGAAAGAACGAAAGAAAGAAAGAACGAAAGAAAGAAAGAAAAGAAAGAAAACTGCCTATGTTTATTTTAATAGTATTTGTTCATCTACTGCAATGAGTGGGAGATAGCTCAAGTATGGAAAATTGGTGTTTAATGACTTCATTTACAATAAACAGAAAGTAAATTTTCTCCTCTTTACATTTCTTTTTTCTTACTTGTACTTGAGCTCGCTTTTCAAAGCTATGGATACAAGAGAATAAAGCTGTATGTGTTGGAAGCACAATGTAACTGTAACAATGCCAATAATTCTCTCAGAGTAGTTGGCCCTTAATGCTGTATTTAAGTATGTCCCAAAAATAACTGCATTAGGCCAGTAAGTGCCAAGTAAATCTATAAATAAATAAAAAGAGAGATAATATCTTTATGAACTGTGCTTTCTGTATGTTTTTATGAACAGATGCATCAGTGTGTATTCTAGGTCTAGAGGGGGTTTTGAGAAACAAGAGTATTCATGTTGAGTGGGATGCAAGTAAAATACCATCTCCAAAATATTCTTGGCACAATAGAGATGTCTTTTGAACTTATTTCTCAAGAGAGTAAAAAGAAACAACAAAAAGCTAAGGAAATATTTGCAAGTTTTTAGCTGCTGCGATGTTGTAGTAAGCTGATGACTCCCTGGTGATCAGGCAGTGGGTTAGATTGTGCTTTTACAACCCAAGTTGAGCCAAGGGCAGAGCTCAACAGCACCAGCTGAAGAGCAGCACACAGAAGGGGTTGTGCCTCAAAGGTGCTGTGACCTTCCCAATTTTCTCATATCTCCATAATGGATGATTGATCCATAGCAGTACTAATTTTTTTAACTACAAAAGTATGGCCATTTCTTGTACCTTTTTATCAATTTCCTTAAATCTGGAGCAGGGGCTAAACAGTACCTGTGTGTCCCCTGTGCCCTGGCTGCCATTATGGGCCTGCAGCAGAGCAGTGAGAAGGTGCTGTGGGTGCCCATATGTGCGTGGTGGAGTTCAGGGTCTGCTGCAGAGGGAGATGCATTTCCAAGTGTTACATGTGCTACTGTCCACCCAGCATCTGCCCAGGTATGGCAACTTAGATCAAGACGGTTTCCCTCTAGGAGGAACATTGGATACTTCTTTCTTTAGCACATTAGTGAGCTGAGTCAGTTCAACGCAAGAATCAGTCATGGCACTTTTTCCTCAGTGAGTTGTCTACAGACCGGACAGGTAAAATTAAATAGTTTTGAAATTGCTAAACTGGAATACAAATCAGGAAAGGAAAAGCAAACAAGCAAACAAACAAGCAACAACAAAATTTAAAAAACCCGACCTTTTTAAACTTACTTTGTATCTTAGAAAGAAGTGAAGGGAGGCATATTTCATTTAAAAACATGGTTCCACAACATTTTCAGCTCAGTTCTTTTGGAATTGTGTTCCCTTGACACATGCACTCCCATTCTTTGCCCCCTTGACACCCACTGCATTTCAGGGAGCTAGCACAGTGGAAGACTTATCAATTAATCATTGTCTGGCTAGGTTTCTTTTTTACCAGCTTGGTTTTCTGACTTAATTTCCCACACAATTATGTATCAGCCAATATGAGGACAAAGAAGGGGGCAGCCCAGACCCAGATCAACAGTGGCAACCCCCAAACTGTGTGCTAAAGGTATGCATGAAAGGCATGTGTGTACATGCTGTCATTAGAGTATGCTGTTACACCCAATCTGGTGAAAGGGTGGTTTCACACTAGGAGAGTTAGGCCTGCTCCTGGTCCCTTGACACCCAACACCCTTCTATTCTTTGTAGTTTGGTCCCACCATTTCCCGTATGCCAGATCTAGCAGTTGCAAAGCTGCAGGGAAAATTGATTTAGCTTGATGGTATGTCAGAAAATTAAGCCATTGAAAAGTATTTGTTTTCTAGTGGCTGCAGACTATTGGATCAGCTGTCTTGTAATGCAAAACTGCATCCGAATCAAAGATGTATAGGTATTTATTTACTATGTCTCTAAATTATATGTGAACTTTTATTTCTATGATTGCCATTTTTTTTATCTTGTCTGACAGAATATGCTTCATAGTGTTATATCTTCTCTTAGAAAATGAAGTTCAGTTAATTATGGACAAATACATTCTTTTGAAGGTGAGTTCCATCACAGGAGAAATAAAAATAATGCAAGAAAGTTATGTTACCTTCACAGGGGAATAGAATAATGCAACAATCTTATGTAAGGAAAAATCTTTTCTAATTTAATCATTGAAAGGTGAATTTTTAAATGAATAGCAATATATCCTTTTCCTTTTCAGATACATTCTTTTTCTTGCCAAATTGTTATATTATCCACTTGACATATCTAAGAAGTAAAACAATTAGAGCTAACAATTCCATTATTATACAGATAATGCATTGTAACAGTATATGGCACATGTCTTAGTAAATTTAAGAATATACTGAAATTTAATTTTCAACTTTACAAGACAGGAAATTCCAATTTTGTTGTTCATCGTTGCTAAAAAGACAAGATGGTTGTCTCCCTCGAGTCAACAGTTCCTTACAGAACCTTGTAGTTTGCCATAAGCCTACAGAACATATCATCCTAGGGGAAGACTAATTGGTAGAGTTTCTCATGAATTTGTGAGTTGTGTCAGCTTACTAGAAGGGTTCAGTGAGCATCAGAATTATCATGGAGAAAGCAGCAGGACCACTCAGTGAAAACTGAGTGGGAACAGGGGAGAACCAATTGAGGGGTAAACCTCCCTGTTCTGTTTCGGGTGAACTCTTACATCAGATCAACTGATCATGGAAGGTCTCAAGTCAGAAGCATCAAACCATTAAATTCACAGGTTCCTGTCCTTCAAAGTACTCATTTATTGGCTCTGCAGTACTTAATTCTAATGTCTAAATACTTGGTCAAGTTTGAATGAATAAAGGATTCCTGAAGTTCGCTGGTAATAAAATTGCACAATATTGCAGAAGTTGCTGTTATTACTACTAAAAATGATTGCACACTACAAAGAGCTGTTGACTTTTCTGTGAAATATGTAATTAGGATTTTGAACTTTCATATTACAGCTTTAGCGGATATACTAATTCATGGCTACTAAAAAGAGCCTCATATTCCCTCATGTCCTGCACTCATCAGATTCAGCTCTCTGACTTGGTCAAAAACTAATTCAACAACAAAAAGAAGAAAACTTGAAAAACAAACAAACAAGCAAACAAACAAACAAAACTGCCTAGCAAAAAGTGTAGTTAGAGAGGGAGGAATATGGAAGGCAGTAAATTGAGTCTCTCTCCAAGCAGATGTTTTTTTCAGTCAGTTCTGAAGAACAGCATGAAAAAAAATAGAACATGAAGTGTTGTGCCCTAGGTAGGAAGTAAACCTGTATAAAGAAATAAGCGCAGTGCCATATGTGAAATTTACTCCCATAGTTAGGTGGAGAGAGCAGCCTGAGCTCCAGAATCATGACATCTGGAAATACAGAGGGTGTATATTTGTCATCTTGCTGTATACTGGTCTGATGATCCTCTATAGACTGTTGACAAAGACTAAATATTAGGACAGATGGCCTTCTGATCCTTTATCTTCTGATACATAATAATAGGTGCTATGGAGGCAAAAATCCTCCTATTTTTATAGTAGTCACTTTCTTAGGGCAAGTGACCTACAAAGGCATGTATGACAGAGTTGCCTATGATAATAAGAGCTGAAATCACTGACTTAGACACTTTCCATCTACTATTTTGATGAATCATCAGAAAAGTAATAAAAGAATTATGACGAGTGTATCATGCTCATATGCATTCTGAGTACCATGAAAAACATCTCATCCATTAGAAACAACATGAAATCCCAGAGAACATCACATCTGTGGAACAAGGTTAATAGCTCACATAGATTCAGCTGATTCTGCTACATGAAACCTTTCCTTGATTAGCCAAACCAAATTTTGAGACCAATTAGATGCACTAATGACACCATTTCCACTCAATCACTTTCCAGCCTTTGAATAAATTTATACAGCAGAAGCATTTAGAGCAGCTGAACAAGAAGAGCAAAGTCTTATTGTTGTCTTTTTGTGCTTTTCTGACAGCTCAGAGGACATTGAGGGAGATTTTGGCACTGAAAAATTTTCTTAATGAATCAGAAGTCCTTAGGTGGTATATGGTGTAGAGGTGGATTAATGACTCTGCTTCACCTCTTCCTCACAAACTCTTATATGGCAGTAGGTAATTCTGGAAAGAAATCAGTGGTCAGAATGTCTTTTACAATCCAGCTTTTTGTGGCTGCCAGTACAGACCCTGGTGACTAATAGGAATTCTGCACCAATTAGAGCAGTTGGGTTATGTGTGCTGGGGCTAAAACAGTTCCAGTATCCTTGGCTAGCCTGAGTGCAGTGGAAATACATATAGCAGCTTTGAAAAGCTTGGCCCACAGTTTTTCCTCCCATATAATCACATAGCTTAAGAATAATGTAAACTTGAGCCTTGGGTGACAAATCATAAAGTTATAATCATAAATGTTACAGCACAAGGCCAATTCACAGGTACACTTGGAAGACATAATTTATGCAGTTGCAACAAATTTCAATTTCATCATTGTTCAATGATGTCAACAATGTGATTCAGAAGCCTCCTGAAAGAGGTTATTTTTCTATCTGAAGACAAGTTAGCTTCTGAACACGCAGATATCTTGAATACCGGTAGTTGAATGCTTCCATATTTGAAATATAAACCAGGATTTTTATCCAGAGCATAATAAAACTTAGAATAAACAGAAATTTGGTCAGGTAGAGTTTTGATGAGACATATTTCAGAGAAAAAAGACAATTATATTAGAAGAAGATGTCTTTTGAAGATACATCAATCATAATTTTCAGTAAATTTTCAGATTTCAAAATGATGAAGCTACTGCTTTGGAAACTAGTGGGAAACTGCAGAAGTGATACAGATGAAAATGCTGTGACTTTTCATGAAATACAGCTTAAAGGCTTGTATTTTATATTACTTCCATTAAAACTAAGGCTGTGAGCAAAAATACCTAGGGACAGTTAATTTTGTTCCTTCTGCTACAAAGTGGTAACCTGGGGCAACATGTTGGACAGGTGGGTAAAAGTAATTTACCCTTGATTACAGTACTGTTGAATCTATTCCACAAAGTCCTGTAGCTCAGAATAATCAGTTAAGTAAAGCCAATATTGGTGGATAATTTTGCATGACATGAACATTTTGGAAGGTCAGGGTGATATCTGTCTGTGACTTTAAATAAATGAAAAAATATGCAACATTTCTAAGAGACAGTCAAATTTTTCACCTTTCCCTCAGGCACTGCCACAAGACTGTGTAGCACCTCAGGACATACTCCACGGGACATTGAAATGGGGCTGGGACTGCAATATTTTAGATGCTCTGTTCTGGACATATGCATGGGCTTGAGTTCACAACAGAATACTTAAACCAGGTTTTGTTAGAACTTCAATTTTGATAACTTTGAACTTTCATATTTGTTTGAGTTTTCTTCTGAAATAACAATTGTTTTTAAAAGCGAATTTTCCCCATGGCAATCCACTTCATCAAGCTGTAATTTTTCTTTATTTAACAGTGAAGTTGCTGTAAATGCATCTTCACTGTATGGGTGATACCCATAGAAAGGATCTGTAGGAATTGTTTGAAGGTGCTTATCTTGCTCTGTTTCTCAGGTATGTCGATAATGTGGCTTAGTTCCCACTCAGGGGCTTCTGACATGAGTTAGACACATATTTATGTGCTGGAGGGGTCAAGATCAAGGAATGTTTCATTGCCAGTTGTACAGTGGGCACATAATCAAATGCAAAGTTTTGAATAATTTCGGCATGGTTGTATTTATTTTGTCGGCAATATTTATCTTACAATATGGACCTATATATTTAAAATTGAAAAACAATCCTAGATGAAACATATTATGTGCTTAATAAGTACAAAAAATGTGGGGGGGAACTTAATCTAACTACTATTTTTTGGTCTGTCTATGTCTTTTGTCATTGTGTGTTTTCTAGCATTAAGATTTATATATTTGGTAGTTTTCCCTTCTACACCAGTGTACTTTAGAACTTTATGCTAAGCAAGTTATATACAAGTACTTAGGAACAGACAATTTAATTGCATTTTCTGTTGTTAAAAATACTTCTCTAATGGAAAAGAATTGCACTGACATTTTAATATGCTGTCACTTTAAGATACTACATGAAGTGTGAACAGAGCACAGGCACTTTTAACAGGTGTCTCTAATTGTTAGTTTGTTTCTTAGAAATAGCTATAATATAAATTTTGGTGGAACATGTAGATCCAAGGTGTTTGGATCTTGCGACATCCTAACCAGGCTTTCCTTTCGTTGCTGGTGAAAACAAATTGGGTTGTGTAATTGACTTTTTTGTGAATAAAGCTTTTATGTTTGCTTTGAGTTCAAACTCCATCTTTTTCTTATTATTCTTTTTTCCCTTAGGAGGGATTGCAACATGGGCTTTTAGGGAAAAAAAAAAGTTCAGTGTATTCATTTATTTTAGCAAATAGGACGTTTCTATTGCTTTCAGATTTTGCCAGTCTGTAACTGCAGAAATAATCATGAAAAAAGGGTGAAAGCCAGATAAATTACATTTTTAAGGAGTGTATTTTCATTAGATCTTCCAAGTGCCTGTTATGTTCAAAGGGAGCTCAAGACTGTCTTGTTCACAGAATACTTGAAAAGCCCCTTAAACGAAACAGATCTATCCAGGAAAATGTCTGGATTGTTGTATGAAGTGTGCTTACTTTAAAAAATGGCCGAAGAAGAGCATCAACACACATACAGTTTTTTCAAATTTTCAGTGAGGTTACTACTATCTCCAGATATCTCCAGATAGCTCCAGAAGTTGATATAAAAATGTCTCTAAGCAAACAAACAAAAAATCAGAATACAAACCAGGTAACAAAAGTTAATAGTGAATTTTGAAAAAGAAAAAAGCACCAGTTTTGTTACATAGGAAATGAATTATGAACATTCATCTTCTACAGAGTTTACCTAGTTAACATGTTTTTATTATAAATAGTTATTCTTTTCTGAATTGGCAGAAAGATAAGCTACATAAGTTCTTCAAAGTAATATATTTAAGATTTAGTGAACATTTCAAGATGAAATGTTTCATTAATTTTTAAGATACATTTAGATCGATTGCAGAAAATTATGAAAGTGTATTTATTAGTTAAGCTGTTGTTAAAGTAAAGGAATTCTGATCAATTTGCTAAGAATTGACTCCAGCTGTGCTGGTTTCCGTCATGTAGTTAAACAGAAGCTCACCATAGTTTGATCTACTTGTCCTCATTTTCATGGTCACTGGAGTAAAAGTATGATGGACTCAGCAGCAGTCATGTGTTCCTTGAGTATTCAGGTGCTAATCCAGAGACTCAATTAAAAACTTCAAAGCCATTAGGGAAATATTCCTCTGAATTTAACATAACTTACTATGTGTGTTAACTGCATATTTAAATATCTATGAAGAAATCATGTAATAAATTCTTAATTTCAAGGTAAAGCTGAGAGAGGGAACTCTGATCTGGAATAGATAATAACCTCATCATCATAGCACATACCTACGAAGTGAAAGAACGAGTTCCAATTCCTGCTTCCTGAATCAGATATCAGACTTGGACTTGACTTTCCCAAAACCTTCACAGATTCCTTGACCTCTGAGTCTCTATGGCATAATCTTTTATTCAAAGCTCAGAAACCTTTCTAGGCAAGACTAAAATATGAGCTCCAAATAAGCTCATTCCTCCAGTATGTTCACTTGTGCACGTGGTTCAGCTACAAAATGTATTGTAAAAAAGCAAGAACTGATTGGGTCTCTGCCAGATCCTATTGTGAGTACTGTAGCCACTAATACCCTGCCTCTCATTTCTTCAATAACTACAACTCCTTTTAATCAAAATAACTAGCTAGAAGCACATTTTTACTTCTCACAGGAATAAAGAAAATTATGTGTCTAATGGATCCATTCTTAAAATGATTGCTGTGTGTGCATCTGTGCTGCAGGTGCAGAAATCATGTGTACTTAAGATACAGAATTTCTTTATTTTTTAGCACTGTCCGTTTTGTATTCCTGAACTTCCTGTGTGTAATATGTCCAAGTGCCAGAAATTGAGCTGACACTTCAACTGTGGCCTTCAAGAGTAACTCCAAACTAGTATCCTTGAGTCTTTTAGCTAGATCTCTTTTGTTGAACTGTACGGAAAAAGAAAAAGAAATCTGAATTGGTTTTACTCCTTCAAAAGTTACCATTGCCCCTTGGGGTGCTGAATCTGGCCTGGTAACTGCAGACACTGACTATAGTCTTTGTGTGTTTCAGCATCACCTCTACTCCCTTCAAACAGTAGAGTCCTGCTTTTCACACCATTTCATATCCCTCTTCATTGCTTAACAATTGTCAAAAGAGGCATCTCCTCACATATTTCTGTTCAAATCTTCACTGTGCTATCCAAGGATCAAGAGCTTTTGCATGAATCTGTGACTACTGCACTAGAGTTCTTTCATTGCTTGTGGTAGATTTTCAAGACAAAGTCTGACATGCTTTCATAGTTCTCAGGTCAGCAAGTCCATGTGGTTTAACTTGGGATACCCCATGATCATCAGTGATGATCAGTGTTTATCCTAAAAACAGCATCTTTCTTTTTCTTAGATCATGGTGAAAAACAAGCATTCCACCCATCTTACATGTTAGACTTGTATGTAGTGTTCAACATGTGCACTTTCTCCGGTGGTTTGGAGTTGTTTCCAGAGCTGTAAGAGCAGACAAATATCAGTAGTGTAAGTTTTGTAGATACTGCATCTTCTTATCATTTATGTGTAGGACTGGTTATTTTGATTTTCCTTCCCACTATAAAGCATGTCCTTTTGATAGACATGCAGAAAATAGTGTACTCAGAGAATGTGTAGAATATATTTTAGATAAGGAAAAGAAAATCAAAGTAATGAAAAGACAAAACTATTGTGTTAATTCACAATTTTGAAATACGTTATTCATAGAGTTTGGGGGAAATTTGAAAATAGGTAATTAATTTTACTCCTTTCTCCTGTAGTCTTTCTGCAAGTGCAGAAAGCTATATGTGCTTTTGGTCACTTCACAATAGCCTTAGACAGGTTAATATTTTAAATAAACACTCAATGTTCATAAATTCCAGCTGCTGAATATATTTCCTGTGGTATGTTTTAAACAAAGGTCTGCTACTTCTGATGTTTATCCCTGACATTGTTGTTGATATGTAGACATATCTTTAGTATGCTTTCAGTTGTTGTTATTAAGGTTTTGTTCTGTCATATATTGCTAGATATATGTACAACAATAGGATTTTTCTATTCTTCCTTCCCTAATTTTTGTGAAACATTGCCGGTTAACTTTATGGAGGAAACATTGAAAAAGTTTAAATCTTCAAGGAGACCACTGAAAGAGCTAAAATCAGCTGTGCTAAAAAGGCATGTGCATGGCAGTTGTGGGTAAATGCCCTTTCTGGAATGAATTTTTATTTTGTGATTAAGATGCAAGTACCTGTTTTCTGAATCACTCTTTCCAGTACAGCTAGCTAAGCTTAATCAAAACCAGAAGAGGAAGCATCTTAAAATCAAATCCAATTATGGGCAATACACCCACAAGGTTCCTGAGCTAATTTTAGAAGCTTTTCTTTTGGAAGTCCATCCCTAGATCATTCTATCAGAATCATATAGTGCGTGATGTAGCCAGAAATATGCCAAAAAAAAAAAAAAAAAAGAATCAATCCCCCCAGATTAGAGGGATATAACTGAAACAGAGATGGTAGATCTGTGCAGTGTACATGACACATCAGATGGTGCATGCTGTGGTTGTGGTTGTCATTGTTGCAGGAGCTTATGTGCTCTAAATCTTCACTAGTTTAGAAATGATTCTGTCTCTAGAGATCTAATGACTTCTGCTGTTTCTTTGATTTACATGCAAATCCAAGCCTTCTTAAGGACCTTGAGAACAGAATTAATATTTTGAAACAGTAGCTTTAAGTCTCAACATAGTTGTGCTTACATGATTCAAACTTGTTGATTGTGGGAGACAAGGTTTGAGAATATGCTTGTAACCAATTGTGCTGGTTTTGGCTGGGGTATTTTTCACAGTGGCTGGGATGGGTCTAGGTTCTGCATTTCTGCTGAACACAGAGGTGATACTACAGATATGTTTTTGTTATTGCCAGGCAGTTCTTACACAGAGTTCAGGCCTTTTCTGCTTCTTTCACTGCCATGCTGACAGTGATGCTTGGGGTACATGGGAGGCTGGGAGGAGACACAGCTGGGGGAGGTGACCCCAGCTGACCAAAGAGATATTCCAGACCATGCTCAGTATCTAAAGTGATGGGAAAAAGGAGGGAGGGGAGTTATTTGGAGTGGCCATGTTTGTCTTCCCAAGATACCGTTACGTGTGATGGGGCCATGCTCTCCTGGAGCTACTGAGCACCTGCCTGCCACGGGAAGCAGTGAATCAATTCCTTGTTTTGCTTTGCTTGTGTGTGTGGCTTTTCCTTTCCCTGTTAAACTGTCTGTATCAAGCTTTTATCCTTCTGATTCTCTCCCTCATCCCTAGCTCAGCCACTAGACTAGCTCAGCCACTGAGTGAGTGGCTGTGTGGGGTTTGGTTGCTGCCTGGGGTTAAACCAATCTAATAAAGTCTTCTGCTCAAAGATACTAGCACTGACTATATTTCACAAATAAAATAGTAATTAAAGTAAGTATCTTTGGAAAACCTAGCAGTTTAAATACTGGCTCATGTTTCACAGTCCCTTCACTTTACCTACCTCTGAAGGTAAAGTGGTCTGATGTGCCAGCAAATAAAGTCTTGCCATTTATGTAAAATCTAATACCAGATTTGTCTTTCTCTTTCCAGGTGATAAATCCTATTGTCTCAAACTAAAATTTAAAAAAAAACCAACAAAAAACTAAAAATCTGACCCAAAAAACAAACCAACACAACCCTAACCAAAATAACTACCAAGAAATTAAACAAAGAGCCTGAAGTAAAAAATACTCTTTTTTTAAAATTGTGTTTTGTGTATAGAACTACATTTTCTGACCTTCAATCCAAAATGTATTGCAAAGTTGTGGTCTCTTTGGATCAAGAAAAAGAAGTAATTTTTGTACACTAAGTAGTGGCTTGCACTTTCTCATGAAGTTACTTTGAAATATTTTTCCTTGCATTTAATTGTCTCTAGACATTGTATACAAAAGCTACAGTGTTACAGTACCTGAGCATTTTAATACGAATTTTAAATATTACTTTATTATTGTATATGGTATTCTGCTGCACTTTGGGGTCTTTTGAAAGAATGGCAGAGAAGGGACAAGTGGAATGGCATTGCAGAAATGGTCAAGGTATAGGTGAACCCATTTCAGTGTTTCACTGTACTGGTGGAAAGTTGTACCACATATTACTGTGAAATGTTTTGGTTGTGGGCTTCAACATATTTTGTGGGCCATAGGTAAGATTCTGCTTTCTTTCTACTCCTCTCTTTCTCACCTTCTCACTCACTCCCTTTCCTTCCACTAGGCTCCTGAATTCACAAAGGCTAAAATTTAACCCAGGGTGGTTTCAGTCCATGGTGGAGGCCACAGCACAGTGTGGTGCTGAGTGCAGATGCTCTTCTTTTCCTGAGTACAGATCTCCTTCCACAGCTCATCCCCTTCTTCCCTACTGCCCTTGGACTCCTGTCTCTTCTTTTCCTGCTTAGATTCTCCCTTTATTTTAGCACAATCTCACTGCAAATTCCTTTCTCAGGACCTGTAGACCTTCCTGAGCCTGTACAAGGCTGCTCTTCCCTTACATTTTTCAGGAGGGAGAAGAGCCACCAGGAGTAGCTTCTACCATGTGAAGTCAGCTCAGCTCTCAAAGGGAGAACAGTGGGGAAAAAAAGGTTGGGATGGTCAGAAACGAAACACAAAGGGGCCAAGCCATCTGCAGAGTGGACCCACAAAATTAAGAAAAAGTATTTTCCCCTGGTGGCAGCTGGGTGCCTCTGACATTACTTTTTAATCAAATTAGCACTCCTAGTTTTAGTTTTTAATGAACTTAATTTCAGTAATTTCATGTTTCATGGGTGCTTGTCTGAGAATAAGCAAAGTACACATTGACATCTAATTCTGCTGCATTTTTTCATCAAGCATTTTTTAATTTAGTCTCTCTTTTCCACAATCTTAGATTTTCTCCACAAACCTGGAGGTTTTTTCCCACAATCATAAATTGTGAACAAGTCCAGTGATTATATATCAAGCCTGTGATTTTATTGTAACTGCTTGTTCATGTGCATGTTTGCTCAAGACATTGAGATGCTGAGTCTGCCATCTTGCCCTTATCCTAGACCTCCTCCTCCTTTCCTTGTCATGCTCCAGTCTGGATTACTTCCCAATTCCAAAGAGCACAACCCACCCCAGGCATTGCAGTCTTGTGGACCCAGAGAGCAGAGTAAAGGAGGACTACCTATCCAAATTTCACCATTGCTGCTTCTTTGGTGACAGCCACAAAATATTGGGACACCTCCAGCTATGCTGTACCCTGAGGATATGGCTGTGGGAGTCTGGGGACACGTGATGATAGCTTGTTGTCAAATTTAAGTGACCTACTCTCTATTCTGAAAAGCTGGTTGTATTTTCATGTGAAATACCTCTGCTACTGTTGAAAATGCTAAGAGCCAACTAAGAAAACAGACCATTGACAAATGTTCACCCCTTCTTTTAGGCTACTTGCTAGAGCCTTGGCAGTGTATCAAAGATAGACAGCTTCATCTGTAGTTTAGGGAGAGTGGAACAGCTATGCAGGGCAGGTAATTCCATCAGTCCTTGATACCCATCTTGGGGATGTGGGATGAGTTGGACTTTGGCAAGGCATGTCTCTGCACTGATTCTGCAGGGAGCCTAGATGGCTGACTTAAATTCAGCACTTGAATAAAAGATAACTGAAGGTAAATAAGATGAGTAATACTTAATTACTTAAAATGTATGCAAGGGTTCTGCTTTAGTGCATATCTAATTCCAGCAGGCTGTATATGACTGCTAGGTTTAGGACAGATCCTGGCTCAACCAAAAGGCAGAGCCCTTCAGTACCACTGAGGTGTCTCTCTCAGAAAGTCTAGTGAGGCACAACTTACTCCGCACATTCAGGGGGTGATGGCCTCTGATGCCCTCTGCCTGAACGTTTGGGGTGCATCTCTGCACCCCAAGTGTCATGCTGTGTCATGCAAACAGAGTTGTATGCTGTGGGAAGTAGCATTGAGGACTACAACACTCTTACGTTATTGATAAAGCCATGTCTGCATCTATACTAGAAAGTACTTAGTTTACAGTTTCTATAAGTTTACCCTTAACTAGAGGTTAGAAATTGTGCCAATATCAAAGCAGTAAAAAACTTCACTGGCTGTTTTGCTATGGTGAGTACCATGAAAAACCTCATTTGATTTGTGCTGTATGTGACAGAGCTGCTTTGTCACTCTCTTTTTAAGTACCTTACCAGCAGATGCAATGATGGAGATTTTGAGCTGGATGATTCAGGAACATACTCATCCCTCCCTTGAGCAGGTAAATGAGATAATGGGATTCTGGAAATACCCCTTTTTTTTTTTTTAATTGTGATTGCCACCTTTTGTAAGCTGAATAGAAACCAGGAATTTAATTTCTTTCCAGCCACTTAGATTAAGCATCCGTGGTTTTTTCATCCCATGTTTTGGGATGCGTAACACATGATTTATAGACTGCTGACTGCTGTAGCTGCAATTAAAACAGTGCTGCCTTCATAGCTTAAACACTGAGTGCAGACAAGCTGATAGATTAATCAATCCATTTAAAATGTATTAACTAAACCAGCAGTTTACTATTGTCAAAATCTAAACAACTGTAAATCTTGTTTTCAGAAACCAACCAGAAAAAATGTAACACATTAAAAATGAATTAGACATGGCACACCTCCCATAAGCTGTTTATAAACAGATCACAGCTCTCTAGTAATAGTTGTGATTTCTGGCATGTCACTGGAGAAGAACTCATGGGTATTCCAAATGACCTGTGTCATAAATCACTGTGTTCCCATTTACACTGAGCACATGTATCTAATTTTTCGAGTGGCTTCTGAAATCCTGATGAATGGCTTTGAAATTGATTACTGGAATGTATGAAAAGTGGCTTCACAAGTGCTTCATTGAGGAAAGGAAAAAGGGGCCAAAAAATAGCCCAGTGAAATCTGAACACAAAATTGTAATATGGACTAAGTAACAAATTAATAAACACACAGGAGATAAACCTAAAACAACAAATGTGAAATCGCTCACACTTTTCTTTAAGGCAGATAAATTAATATGAATTTTCAGTAGAATTAAAACAATATAAATGCACAAGCCAAGCATAATACCATGCTGGTATTTTTTGACTGTGCAGGTATCACTGTCTTGCTTGTTCAGTTTACTGTGTTTTCTCTGTGTTAGTATGAAAATTTTTATCATATGGAATGCTTCATGTTAGAAAAAATTCAGGCATCCAGAAATGTATTCAAACTTATTAATGGAACACTTGACTATGAGTCACACTGCGGTACTTTCATGTCTATCCTATCCACTTTCTTTATCTATGTGAACTGTTCAGAGCAGATATAATCCCCCATCCATCGCACTCAAAATTGTACAAAACATATACTTACTAAACCCAAATTAACACTCCTTGGCTCTCTGTACCTCTCTGCAGACACCATAGGTATAGTATCCAACACCGTCTCATGTTTCAAGTGACATGTAGGAGTATACTTGGTGATTCCAATTTTTATTTCCTTTGTGTAAAAGACTGCAAATTATGTTACATGCTGAAAGATAATGTAGAAAATTTTTATGTTTTGCTCACTGCTAAAGATTTATCTGTGTCAGCAGCTGGAGCAAATGGACTGAAGTTGAATGTGTTACATGATTGTAGCGTGTAGATTCTGATTTGGTGTTGAAAGAAACTCCTTGGCAGATAAGTAATGAAATGAAACAGCAAACATGCCATCACCTAATAAAAACATCAGTTCATAAAAACTATTAACTACCTTTTCCCAAGACATCCCTTTTTAATTGATATATTTGAATTTGTCATAAGAAAACAAATTCGTGTTATTCTAATAATATGTGCTGACCTGTGCTTATAGAATAAGGAATTTTTTTAAGGAAAATATTACCTTTTGTCCAGTCTCTATTTGCAAGTTTCAAAATTACCAACATTCAAATTTCTTTATTACTGAGGTTCATGAAACTTTCTTTGGATTAGAAAAGCATAACCTTCTGTCCTGATTTAGAAGGGTGTTGCAGCTTTTCATTAACCTGGAAGCCTCCTATTTACATGGTTCACAGCCTGGTCTCAGCTCACTTGGAGGTAACAAAGGGTGTCGGGACACAAGTGCAGCAGGGGGCTCATCCTTTAGGGCTGCCATCTGAGTTTGATCAGGTCAACTGCTTTAACTCCTGCCTCATTAGGCAAAATAAAATGGAGATTATGGTGCATGGAAGGATCATATTACAGGCAGCAAACTCTGCCTCCTGACACTCTCTGTTGATTTTGCATTTTGACAAGACCTTGCTCTCTGTGTTTTCCATTCTGTATTACAGCAGGCCTTAAATTATTTTGGAGACAAGATCATTTGTATCCCCTGGCACTTCAGAGCTTAGCCATAGAAGAGTGAAGTAATAAGTGAAGACACATTAGTCTCAGAGGCAGTTTACTTACTGGAGAGATGTCACAGTGTAGCAAGGGCTTAAATGCTGATAGACACATTAATTCAGCTTGTCAAGCAATGCCTAGCTCTTCTTTTTTCAAAGTTCAAGTTAGCTGAGAATTTGAAAAAATCTGACACAAAAAAAAGTTCACGAGATAAATTATTATTACCACCTGGCAGATAGGATTGGGTATTTAATTTTCATTATTTACAATTAACATGCTCAATCTAGTCAGGTTTAATTTAGTCACTGTTTTTGGTGTTTACATAAGATTGCAACATTGTTTAGAATTTAAGTGTGTCTGTTGCATTTTAGTGCCTGTTAGAGTGGAGATAAGTATCAATCATAAATGATTGATCTCCTTATGGGAGTCTGTCACCTGATTGTCCATTAAAAAGCATTTTCCTGCTGAACTCCTCTGTATGTGCCATAAATTAATAGAATCTTCTCAGTCTTTAAAAGTCAGAAATTGGTTCAGCTTATCAGTTTGGCCAGCTGATAACTAATGGCAGATCTCTTATGAGGAAGGTAATGACAGTTCTTATCCATCACATCCAATTATGCTTTTCTTTAGGAAAAACAGGATGTTAAAAGTAGGTGATGGTTAGTAATCACCTAATATCTCTTCTTTCTCTTGCTCCATTTGTTAGTAGGATTTTCTTTAACTTCTTCCTCCAGAGGCACAGTCAATAAAAGTGAAATATCAAAATTAGAAATAAATTTACTGTATTTTTTGTGATTATTCCTTTATAAATCAAGAGCTAGACAGAAGTACAGACAACAATGTGCTGTCAGAACAAGAAGCTCCCCTCAGGGAAAGGGGGAAAGAGGCAAGAAGTAATATGTGACAGATGTGAACATAAATTGTTTAATGCGAAGTAGGGTGTGCATAATTCTATGGTTAGAAGTATAGCATAAAATTGTTTTAAGCTGACCTAAGATTTTTTATTCAAGTAATGGCCAACTGAGCAATATACACTATTATTACCTCCTATATGAATTTAATATGTCTGAATTTAAAGCCATTAACTCTCAGGAAACTGTAAGTTGCACAGTCCCTAATAATGTCTCCTCAGTAACATGGGCCACATTTAACTTCTTCTGCACGTTAGGCACCATCTTCAGCATCCCTGTTCCTGATGCAGCCTGATTCATTTGCAGACTATCATGAGGAAGGAATCTTAAAAACTAAACTTCTTGTTGCACATTTTTGTTTCTATATATCTACCTTAAGAGTTGTGTCTTTTGGGAATGTCTCAAGTTGAACGTTTTCTCTAAGTTTCACAGAATGAACCTGCCATTTCCAAAAAACAAATGACGGAGAGGCAGAGAATATGATTTTCATGAAGCAATTACTCACTGAAAATGATTAAAAGGATTTTGTTAAAGTATGCATTATGAAGTATGAACATAAATCATTGCAGATTCTGTGGCCCACATTTCATTTGTCTGTTTCCAACCTGTGTTTTCTTCTTAATTTTCTTTTAACTTTCTAGGTCTGAAAATCTCCTTTTTTCAGTTCAGCTTACACTAGTGGCTGCCCTTTTCCACCAAATCTGTTCCTTCTGTGTCTCTTCTTTATCCTTTTTAACAACCTGTCCCAGATTCTTCCTCTCTAATTCATTTCCACTTCACTTGCCAGCAGTTCTTTACTTGCTCTGTTTCCTTTTAACTCCTTTAGATGAAGGCATCACTTTCTGCTGTAAGCTTAATTCTTGCTGAGACAGGGACACGCACCATGTCATGATAGGCCTCATACATATAATGCTGAATATGGTATTTAGGAGATCCAATGGTAGAAAACAGAACAAACTGCATCGGGAAGATGAAGGTAATTGTTTAAATCAAAGCCGTGGTGATTTTGGTGCATCCACTCAAGAGCAGCGATGAATTACTGAAAAATAAAGTAATCTTGGTTAATAGAAAAAATTGGGCATAGGGGTGGGGACTGTTCATTTTTTCTCTACTCCACAGCCTTGTAAATATTTGCATCAGCAAAACAGAGTCTGGCAACAAGCAGTGATCTGAAGTTGGTTCTCTCGTCAGAGCAGCCACTCACCAAATTACATTCCAAGTGGAAAATGTAAGATGTTAGCAGTGCTTGACTGTCTTCCCAATATGAAGCCCACCTGAATCTGAGTAGTCTTGTCTTCAGCTCCTTCAGTTCTGGAAAAGTGTGGAGGGCTCATAGGACTCATTACACTGTCCAAGTATTCATTTAGTATAAGGGCATGCTCAGCTGTCATTTTAATAGGATTTGTCCTTCATTTACAATAACTTTGGCCAAAGGTCTGGTCTCAGGGGATGGAGATGGTTGGATGCAGAGCTGGTTCAGCTGTATGGGTAAGTTAAGAGAGAGAGTAAGTTATATGATGCTGAGGAGTCAGAATGGCAAATTCTCAAATATTAAATGTTATTAGCCTATATTATCAGCATCCTAATGCAGCTGTATTTTTTCCTCTCCATTTAGAAGGCTAAGAGGGAAGTGCAGCAAATACTACTCTTTCCTGCTGTATGCAGTAAGAAAATGATACTGATATATTGCAAGAACACAATGGTGAAATTCCTCTTTCTCTGTTTTGGTCCTACAAGAACAATATGAGCCATGCAGTCGGTCTGAGTCATCTGACACAGCTCAGTGCGACATTCTGTAACTGCAGACTCATGGTGACATTCTGTAACTACAGCAAGGGACAGCAGAGCTCACTGGCTTGCAGAGGAGCCAGCATATGGGAGCAAAGAGACAAAACTGGATACTTTTCCAGCATCATTAGCTCACACCTTTGGGGTCCAGGAACAACCTGTCCAGGTCATGTTCTCTCAGAGAGTTGAAGGGAGCATTAGTGAGGGCTCGTGCCCAGGCTGTTTTAACAAGAGGAGTAAAAGAAAAAATTGTCCACGCCTTTTGCAATCCAGCACTAATAAATCTCCGAGTATTTTAGCACGGATGATTACCATGTGGTGATTAGAAATTATGTGGCACTGTAGCCTGGAGATGGTTTGTCTTGAAAAGGCTTTGGCTTCAAAGGAGATGGGAGAGTAATAGGGTACAAAAAATTTCTTTTTTTTGTTGCACTTGATTGCTTTGAAACGTGCAGAAGGGTATGTTACAAGAACCATTTCTAGGATTCTTTTTCCCTTCAGGAGGCATTAGCAGTAATACTACATCTCTAAAGTTCAAGGAATGCCATCCTAAGCTGATTTAGGTCAGCAGAAGAAGGTTCAGAGCTTGGAGTTCTTTCTTGCCTTTCTTTTTGTATGGTAGTGTATAAATAAAGGGTCCAGTTCATGATGTCAGATTTCCACTTTATGCAATTTCACTACCGTTGCATGGCAGCACAGCTCAGCGTGGGTTGTCTAGAAACTAAGCTGGTTTTTGCATGTTAAAGTTTGAAGCTTTTCAAGAAAAGAAAGGATGAAAGGATCAAATACAAAAAAAAATTCTATATTTACATCATAGGTATTCTTTACTGGCTTTGGGCAAAAAATCATTACTGGAACTTTTAGTCTAATTTATACATGATAAATTGTGTTTGAGGTCTTTAGTAAATCCAGTGTTTACAGTGAAGCCAAATGATTAACATTTTTGCTTGTTTTAGACTCTCTGGTAGATTAACACTCCCTAAATTTCCTCTGATTCTGTGTTACATTTAATTCCATTGTGCACATTTGTTTATGAACTATTTTAGACTGCATTAGCTGATACTCTTAAATCAGATTTTATGTACAAATGTTTCTCTGGGTCTTGGAGATATCTGACATAAAGTGTCTTAGGTTCTCACTTCAGGACGTCTGGATCTTTCAACCAACTTTATTCACTATTTATACCTCAAGAAGACCTTATCTAATGTACTTTTGGTTCAGGATCATTCATAGCTTTGTGTTATATTGAAACATGGACAAAGAGTGTAATTTGTTAATGTCATGAAGGATGAAGTTGGTTAGAAAGGGAAGTGTACACGATTTATAATAACACAAGTATTTCCTTGCTAATCCCTTGTCAGGTTCATTATCTGTAGTGCCCCAGGCAGTAGTTGGCCTATCGTGAGAGTGAAATTTAACCCACAGCATGAAATTAATCCTCAAAGACTTTTGTCTACTCTTTCTAGAAATAATAAATTCAAAGTGATTTTATAAATCTCCTCTCTAACTTTACGCAGAGGTGTTAAATTAGTATCTAAACTCTGTGGCATATGTCAATTTGTTGATTTACGTTTAGTTAACTAACATGAAAGCGTATATCAAGCATAATAAGGAATTTGAAGGATTAGTGATATGTCTATTTTTTTCTTCCTGAAAACTTTTCTTTGATAATACACAAAATTCTATTCCTTGTAATTACAGGGAAGACAAGGGTATATGTATGCATACATGGATAAAACCAATCAAATTATCATATCTGCATTTCCTAAAGTTCCCAGGTTTATATATGAAATAACATGGTGAGGGTTTTCATACCTTGGCTTCTGTTGTAAAGCTTGTTAGAAATCTAATGAGGGCTTGTTTTGGCTAAACAAATTTTTAGTTATTTTACAAAGTACCTCTTGAATCAACTGTGTAAATGCCATGTAAATCATCTGGGGTTTTTCAAAAAGAGATTTCTTTTTCTTTGTATGCAAAGCTCTTTCTGAGGAGAGAAGAGTTGAAAGTGATTTATTACTGATTGATTCAGACTCTCTCCAGCATTGTAAGAATATCATTCCTCAGTCATAGCACTTATCTACTCCTTTGGCTACTCAAAGCTATTAATCTATTCCTGGGCTACTCATTGCTGCTCTTCACTCCAGAAGGCTGAGGTTTGGTGCTCATTTTGAGAATTCTTCCACTTCTGACAGCAGGAAGTCATATTTTAAAAATGTTTGCAATTGGCTCTATCATCTATGTTAAAGAGCTCCTTCAATATATTAATTGCAACTTTACACTGTCATAGCCCTTGGGACAGAAACCAAGTGACAAAAAATTAAACAAGTGTTTCATAGTACAGAGTCCTGACCCTGGGCAGAAATTTTGCAGGCTACTTAGAGGGCGTTATATGAACAGATCTGGAAATACATTATTCTTCTGACATAAATTATAGCAGTGATGTAGACATGGAACCATTCTCTCTGCACATATTCCTTAAAATAAAATTAGTTCCTTAGTTCCTTAAGTCACACTGTATTTTCTCTGTGTATTTTAGAAAAACTATTTTTGTGCACACATATACTCTAGTGGTGAGAAGGAAAACAGCAATTACTGGAGTATAAACAGAAAGTAAACAGAACAGTGAGCAGAGGAATATCATTGAGCCAAAAAAGGACTTTAGACATGTTAGAGATGCCACTTGATATTATGTGTAAGTTTAGGAATCCTCTGAAAACTATATATCCTTTTGGCAGAAAGTCCTACAGAAGTACCTTATATAAAATTAAAATCTCTTTCTCTTATATATTTTTAAGTGGCTTTTATTGTCAATGGGAGCTGATGAATTTAAGAATTATAATTTGATACAGTATGGTACAGTAAATGAATACCATATATTAATTCAGATATCATTTATGTCACATTAATACTATCCATTGAATGCAGTAGTTGAGAGAGAAGGGAAATTTGCAGTATTGCAGTGTTGTTGATAGGTTTTAGAGATGGAAGGAACAGATGCAGTGATACATTGCTCATATTTTGACCAGTATCTGCCTCAAGGTTTTCCATCTGCTCAATATATCATGTTTCTTCAGGACCATACTCTTTTCTATCCTGCCTCTTTTCATAATTTTGCTCACTCCCTATATATCCATCACTCATTCCCCTGTGATTGACTTTCACTATTTGCCCTTTTCCCAGACCACAGGCTCATAGGGGAAAACTTCTTGCAACAAAAGCAGCAGTGTTTGTCGATTCTGAGACTGTGGTTTCTGCTGCCAGTTCCAATGACAAGCTGGCATCTTGTGACCTCTAATAAATGACCTCTAATAAATTGGCGGGTAATACATCTCTTAGCTGTTAGGCAGGATGGCTGTCTGCATTTTCAAGAGAGTCTTGAAAAAGAAGGCTAAAATCTGTCCCCTGCACATAATAAAACTGGAGATACCTTTCTGCAGACCTTTAAGGTTAGCTTTATTCTTGGAAGGGGTGCAGGCCACAAGTTGGACAAACTTTAGATTTTTAACAAGGATAATTCCAATGTACTCTGCAAAATTTAGGTACAGTAGGCCCTTCTCATACTTCAGACTAGGCACCTTTCAGACTCCATAGCAGAGAAAGTTGTTTCCTGCAAACACTTGGATCCCTATTTGTGTGCACAGACTATATTGCGCAAAGATTATACCCAAAAGGAAGCAGCTAAATCTATTGCTAGTATCATATCACATAGCAAACCTCTCTACAGCTAGTTCTTTGAAAGCATCATAGTGCAAGTTAGGAAAAGGATAAATTATGCTGCTCTTCTTTCAAAGAGTTGCCTTTCCCATTAGCCAGCATATGTGCTAAGAAAAAGAGGATAGGAGGGGGTATGCCTACATGTTGAACACTTAAGCATTTACTTATTGCACTCTTACTCAGTTTGGCATTAGACAAGACACAGAAATTTGCCAGCAAGGTCATGATCCTACTTGTTTTATATAAAAATATATATAATTACCTATTAATTCTGTTGAAGCACGCAGAACCACTTTTTTTCCAGCAGTCATTTTCCAACAATCCTATTTTATTTATCAGTAGGCATTCAACAATTCAATAATTGAGTTAGTTTTATCTCTGAATCCATGTAGCATTATGAAGACTTGACTAAATGTGTACATGGAAGAGGTACTGAATGTGGTAAGGAAACAGAACAGTAGTCCCTGAGAAATACTGCATGGATAACCTCAGAACTGCCTTTTCTTTTTTCTGTTTTTCTGTGCTCAAGCTCAATATCTGAGTCAGATCAGCCATGTTAGCATACTTTGCCTGCCTGCCTGCCTGTCTGGAGAAGAATGTGAGCAAAATGCCTTTAAAGACTTCTGTGACTGTACAAAATGAAGGCACTTTTCTAGCTTCCCACTGGTGGTTAGTGAAACAGTTTGTTTTCTGAGATATACAACACTGTAACAGAACCTGACAATACCTCCTTGATTTGAATATTTTCCTGAACTCAAAAGGAATAATTTACCACTACTTTTTGGAAAAATAATATTTTAATCTTTAAAAGGCACAGGGCTGCAAGAAAGCAGTAAAGTCTGCTGAAAAGTGTATCCTCCAGACTACTGCACTGATTGCTGCCCACAAACACTTCACTGAAATCCTCTCTTTTTCAAAAGTTGCCTTGTTTTGTACCTTTAAAATTATCAGCACTTGGAAAAGCCTTGTTAAATCTGAAAGAATTCCTGTTTCCCTTTAGACTTAACAATGTTTCAGATACTGATTAAAAAGGGAGCTCTCTCTTTATTCCTGAAGTCGGTAAGAAATATTATGGAAAATTGTGTTAACTCTTGCAAATCCCTCTACAACTATAAAAGTACAAATGAGATCGTCCCTGCTGTTTCAGTCAGGCCTATGAACCTCAGAGCAATAGGATATTTATAAGAAAATTCCAGACATAGCAGTGGTGCCGTGATCCATATGACCCAAAGTTTCCAGTCTTTGTCTATCCTCCTGTCTTTAAGGAAAAACAGAGGGGCGTAAAATGAAAACTTGGAAGATCACAAATCATTGTTATGACTCATTATAATGAATGATTTGTGCATTACTTTCTGGAGTAGTTTGGTTGAGTTCAGGGGAAAAAAGTAATGTTCCTTTATAATTTTCACCACTTTAGGCCAATTTTCAAGCAACTGTCTTTCCTGAAGCGGCAACGATCTTTTTTCCACACCATCCTGGGTAATGAGTGAGTTTTTTCAGCTGGAAGAGTTTGTTGTGATATAAAGGTGCAGCCTTACACAGCTGTTGTCAAGACCCTGTTAGTGTTTCCATTACAGCATTATTTTCTATTGTTTAAAACTGGGATGTCAAGTACTTGAACTTTGGTGGTTTTAAAAATGTATTTAAAAAGAAGAAAAATAATCTCATTGTGTGGGGCTATTTGGTTCTGCAAAAAAAAAGTATCCTGACAGTTTTGTAGCAACAACTGTGATTCAACAACAGCTTTGAATATTCACACTTACTCTTCTGACCTCGGTGTGCAACCTGCATTCTAGAGTCTCCTGAGTTTTTTTAGGATTAGTTTTTGTTTTTAACTGTTAATAGTATAAGTTAGAAAAATAAAAATTAATCTACTGAAGTCTGAAAATAATTGCTGTTTTTCCACTACATTGAATTTATGAGAACTCATTTCCTTTATTTTTTTCTTATCTTCATTAAATTAATAGGGTATACTCGTAGGTGTCAAAGGTTTCTCCTTGCTTACTAGGATAAATTTTAGTGTTACACCAAAATTTCTTGAATGTGTCTTTATGTATCTGTGGATTCTAAAAGAACTGGCAAGCTACAATTTGAACACACAGAAAACTTTTCTTAGAGTTAAGAGAATACATTTTTGTTTTGATTTTTACAGAAATGTGCTATTTCTGATTAACTGAATTGCAGAATACACGTACTCCAATGCATGTGCTCCACTAGTTTTACCGTAAGTCACCACAGCAGTGAAAGTCATAGCACTTCAAAGGAAATTTCATCCTTAACTTGCCTTGTGTCCTACTTTATGTTAAGAATTGCTGAGATCTCAGCAATTATCATCATTATCGACTCAGCACTGCTCGATAATGAATTCCACATAACCTGTATTATTGGGGCACAGTTAAGTGGGTAAGAGTTGAGTTTCAGTCTTTAACTCAGGATTTCCTTGTTTTGCTCATTTAAGTCTCTATGTTTTCTGTCACTTAGCCATACAATTTAATAGGAAAAAAGTAATCTTTTTGTGGAAGCAGTACATGCATAGTAGGCAATGTCCTTATTATGTGAATTGGCTGTTAGTCATTTAAAGTGGTTTGTCTGTTAATGAGAAAGGGCATGTGTGTTAATGCTTTCAAATGCAGGATATTTAGCTGTATTTTTCAGTAGAGTAACTCTAGTTGCATCCTTTCCAGTATTTAAATATCTCAGCCACAATATATTAATGAAATTGTTTCCCTTTCAAATATTTTCCAGCCCAAAACTAACACTTCTTTCAGCAATTCACAATTTGATTTTGGCTGTTCTCCTCTAAAAATGAATTTGGATTTCTGTACTTGGCCATTTCTTTCCTTTGGGAGAAAAGATATTTTTTCTTATCTTTCTTTGACCATAGGGAGTAAGTGTAATGTCGATTTTGTTGTGGTTTGAAAATTTTTGGTGCTAAATTATTTTAACACAAAAAAAAAATAATAATATATTCAGCTGTGGTGGGATTGATCTCATCAAAGAACTTAAAATGTTAATGAATACTGAAAAGTGTTGAACAACCCACCTAAAAGTCCTCCCCCTACATCTTCATGCCAGAAAGCCACAAAAATTCTTCTGCCTTCTCAGGAGAGGTGCTCTGAGATTTCCATAACGGACACTGAGATCAAAGCTTTGTTGAGAAAACTGTGTAGAAGTTCTTGGCCCTTTCTATAAAAATTGTAGAGGAAGAATATTACTTTTTCCAGTAACATGTAGATCTTTACTACATTTTCTGAAGTTGGAAGTGTTTTAGAGCAAGACTTACTGTTTGTATTTCAGGTATTGCCCAGTAGTGACCAGTAATGGGTCATTTGAACCTTTCTATGGCTAATCAGACATGTGTTTGAGTTCACAAAGCTGTGTTGAGATTTGCCTTTATATCTCTTTGGAGTCATGGAGAATACCCTTACCATTCAAAGGCAGCAAAATTACTCCTCTAACCTGGTATTACTTAACTGATAGGTGAAATGTTCATACCTACATTTAAATTTTTTAACAACTCTAATTTGCAGAAGCTCAGTAAAGGGTCATAGATCACAGTAGGATCACAGGACATGAGAATTGCTTTCCGTCAAGAGAGGACATACATTTTTGTAATAGAAGTTAAACTGAGATTAAAAAATTGAACACTTTTTAAGCACGCACATGTTTCACACTGAAATCGGCCAAACCACATTCTCATTTTTCCCTGATCTGAGACTGCATACATACATGAGACTGCATGCACTAATATAATTATCATGTAATATATATGTAATATATGATTTCTTGTGAAATGTCTCCTAGTCATTAGTTTATATTCCTCATCAGCTTGTCCGTTGTTTCTCTATAAGCTGTTTTGAAGGAAAACATATATGACTTTATTCAAAACTAATGAAAACCAGATTTCTTCTGTTGATGTCTCAGGCTATGAGTGACTATTCATACTTAAAATCATAAAAGTAGCTCCATCATCTCTGACAATACAAAATTATTCCTTGCGGTGCCATTTTGAATGATTTGTCCAGCTTAGATAATGCTCAAAAAAGTCCATAGATTTGGGGGGGTTGCTTTCACTTAGGAAACAGAGATTACAAAGGTTTCAGAAATAAACCATCGCTGTAAAAAAAATATGTTCTTTTTACTGTTATTGATTTCTGTAGATTCTTTCACCAGTGTAACTAAGTGCCTTATACACAGGAATATGTAGACAGAAAACACAAGTAGTGCTTAAATTTGCCTATTGCTTTTACAGTTAGCACATCCTTGTTGATCTTGCTGTGTTAAGATCAGGTGTATTGCACAATCCTTCACACAAAATACTGCGTGATCTTTCAAATAGCTGTCCCTTTTATGATCATTGTTGTCATCTTATGTTGTGTTCAGAATTTGTGTCTAGGCAGCCAGAGCAAAGCTTCAGTGACAGAACTGTACCTGATACATAGCCCCAGCACTGGCAGAGGGGCCAGTGGAGCTGTTCCTGCTCTGGCGGGACTTGTGGATAGGCTTTTCATGCGGAAGAACACTGGAGACATTTCTAAAGGATAATAAAAATATGTATTGTTTACAAGTCCTTAACCGTGAGGAAAGGCTGGTGCTTTCAAGGAGTTCATAGAATCCCACAGCTGGCAGTGGTATCTGGGACCTGGGAAACACAAGAGCATTCCAGGCCCTGGAGGCTGGGGTGGAAGACAGGCAGCTCTTGCTGTGCACGTACAGTAGGTGGGGAGGACTCCAGCCTGGAGCCTTAATCCATATGTTCACTTTGTTGTAAAACATGAATTCAAGTGTTCTCAGTACTTTCGTCTGTGAAATAAAATGGAACTTGCACGTTCATGAGGTTTCTCTGGATGGTTTTTAGTGTGGAGTGAAAAAGTTTTGGTTTTCAATAATTTTGGTTTTTTTGCTTAGAACTCCCCCTCCACACACACAGTTGTTGATGGAATTAGATTATTAAAATATTTATTGTTTGAACTTAGTTTCTGCTGGATTTCTTCCTTGGGAAAACATGAGATTATTCATATGTAAGTGCTATGACTAGGTTCTTTTGTTATTCTTTTGCAATATTACCAGGGTAGATCTGCATGAAACAGTTAAATGGATTAATGTGACCTGCTTCTCATCAAGTTTTTTTTTTAATTAATATTTTTTAAAAGTACATGTAAAGAAAAATTTCCTTTTGATGTTATAGCTACTGTATGTTTGTCCCATGCACACAATGGAAGAATTAATATAGAAGAAAAAAAATCAGAAGTGTTCTTCATTAGTAGCTGAAAAAATACAGCTTTAGTGTCTAAAAAATTAAATAAATAATAATATATTTACTGTACTGTGTTCTTTTTCTCACTGATACTTTTGATGGAATGATGTGCTGCTTAGCCAGAATATAAAATCAAGAGACAGGGGAAAGTCATCTATAAAAGCAATAGGAAGTACAGGAAAGATTAAGTTGTTCTTCTGATAAGTATACTTTTCTCTGGTCTAAGGATAAGAGTCACATTCAGAGAACTGGCTGAGAGAAGCTGTTTTGTCATGTTTAAGACTTCACGGGTTTTGTATTTAATGATGCACTTCATTCAGGGAAAATACTTGTTAAAAATTCTAAGTTCAGAGTAAGCCATGGATGGTAAGTTCTCATCATCGAGGCTGAAAGAGTTTAGACCAAGGGTTTTATGAGAGTTTAGATGAATTGCATTTAGCCAATCTAAAAGGAGGCAACAGGTGGTGATGATCTTGCTGGGTCCAGTTTGATCAGAACAGCCAATGTTTTCATCTAAATTCTGCTGTAAATTGCTAAGTCTGTTGTTGATCTAGCTGTAACTTTTGCCATGAATATACCCTTATTCAGATGCGGGCAGTTGCTCCTTTCTCATCTGCTGGTGGTGGTTCCTACTTTTGCCCTATTTATTTTTCATGGCAATTTCTGAGGTATTTTTCTTAGAGACAAGGTACAAATCAGAGAGCAAGAGGACAGAACAGATCTGGATTGCAATAAGGCAGAGATCAGGTGCGGAATGGACACATTTTTGAGATGCAATGTTTAGAAACACATTTGTAAATGTGAGAAATCATCCATTTCTGTTTGGTAGTTCTCTGTTTTACCATCATAGCTGGTAGTTGATGCTCTAACCGATATAAAAATCAGCTCTGCAGAGAAAGCTATCAGGTATCTTTAGAATTATTTCCATTATTACTATTATTCTTTTCTTTGCTTGTTTTGTTAAAAAGCCAAAAAAATTCCTCCAAAATTCAAAGGTGTGAATAAACTTAACAAGCATCATTAATTCCAACAAAATGAAATTAATTGTGATGAATTTTGAAATAATTTTCATAATGCTTCACTATGGGTTTATAATAATAATAATAATAATAATTTTTCGTAATTCTTTGCAACTTTGATTCTGGTTTATTTCTGTAAGGTAAATATGAACTGTAAGAAAATTCAGCTACAAAAAATGTAACTACCATAGATTTGAGACAGATCTATGGCTAGTATGGAGACTAACTAGAATAAGTTCTGTTCTTTACCTGTTCTTTATTACTTTATAAAGTAATACTACTTTATTATATTCTTATATGCTTTTCACAGTTAAATTATCATCATAGCAATACTAGAACAGTCAAAATATGAACCTCTGCAGTAGAAAACTTGTATCTTTTGCTTAAAATAATTAGGCTTTTTTTGGTTTGAAAAGTAATATTCAGCTCTTTAACAGCTCCTATGATTTACTGTTAAAATAAGTGGCAGAATTATACTCTCAACTTAGTTATTATCCTGTAAGTAACATAAGCAACTCAAAGAACTTGAGCCAAAAAGTGAAATAAATTATATTTTTGAGGTCCATTTTCCAGTCCAAAGTTTTGCATGAAATTTAAGCATCAGTAGATATCACTCATAGTAACACCTGAATAAATGTTTAACTTAACAAATCAAAATCTGTTTAAAATATAATT